>JAPYYW010001304.1:0-31011 GCA_030522545.1 Cremastinae sp. A BG-2022a | reverse complement strand
GACTCCCCGTGTCGATTCGTTTTTGAACCCTTATCGTAATATATATATATATGTATGCATATACACTTACTACATATAGTAATTCTATCATCCAATAATAGTCGTTTTCAAATGTTTCTTCACTATATCAGATAAAATTTTTTCAATATAGATGATTTCTCGAATAACCGTGTGAATATTCCTCAACATTAGACTTAAAAATTTGGGAAGAATTCACCACCTGGTGATTGATATTTTTAGAGCTAAAAATTGCTACTTTAAAATGACTTTAATAAAAAAATACTTTATTAAAAGGAATCAAAGTGAAAGTGTGTAATATGAATAAAAATTAAGCATATTAATTACTTGAAAACATTTTTATTAAGATTCTAACAAGATGAAAAAAAATTGAGGTCGATTAATTTTTCAACGCTATACTGTCACTCTTTTGTACTATATGTACCTATTAACACGCACGAGTTATAAAAGTATAAAAATCTTCAACTGTATATACACTTTCGAAAAGCTCAGACCGTTAATCGTCCTGAATTTTTTACCAAAGCTTGTTTCCAATCAAATATGTAAATTTTTGGCGACTGCGAGACGTGTAGTCTATACCATGACCTCTAAAGTTGAAAATATTTTTTAAGAGTATCTCTAAAAATATACTGCTTAGAGAACAATGTCCTTGGCAAGCGTGTAGCTTTCAACCCTGAATAAATGAATATGCTCTTTCCTGTATTTTAATAGTTGTTTATAGTATGTAACTTGTAAAAAAAATTACTAGTAGCAAAAAACATGAAACGATTCCATTTTTCGAAATACTTTGAATATACTCTGTTGAAAAATAAATATTATTATATGAAGAAATCCTTATTTTTTCGCTAAAAATAAACATTGATTTAAAATATATATATCAACGAAATTAAGGATATGTCTTCCAAGTCAAGTTGAATACTTTTTACATTTTTTTAAACAAGCTTATTAGAGAATATTAAAATAGAGAATTTTTTATTTATCCATATATAGTTATTCAGTAATATTTAAACTTTTAACAGAGTTGTTGTTACGACTATAGGAAACTTGTTAATGCTTGTTGGATAAAACTATACAAAGCTTCAGCTACGTTTTACCGTTATTTATTGTTAATAGTTAATACAGAAATTTAGAGTTTATCATAAATATTTTTTATCTAAAAGTTTACCTAAAAAATCGAATTTTCAATCACGAATATTTTCATTAAAAAGTCGGCAAGAGCATGTTTTTTTGTGCGAATTTTATAGCTTAGAACTTTACCAATCGTTTGATCCAAGAAATATACATTCCTCTTTCAATTAACATATGTTTGATAGAAATCCTAAATGGTCTCTGTTCAAAAGATAACCCAAATATCTTTATCTCGTCTGCACTTTTAAAAATTCTTGTCTAAATAACACGTACCCGGAATTTCGATGTTAATTTTTTCAAGAATTTTTGAAGAAAGGATAATTAAAAAAATAAATTAACAAATATATACGTATTATAGCAGAAAACAATAAAACAATTATTTATACCCATACACACCGCGAACGCGTCGCATACCGTCAGCAAATACCGGGTACGCGCCGGTTTTATGAAAAAAAAATGTGCACACGTGGATGAGGAGCGGAGAAAGTTCTCTCTCACGCGTCGACGATGTGTGTCTTCGCGAGTTTTATATTTGGCCAGTGTGTCGGGCCTCTCGCGTTTCCTCGTTACTCCAGAGAGTATCATCGAAAGTCCGGAATTCTCGGTATCGGTGCCGACAATTAATTCAGCAGGAAGGCCGCGCCGTATCGCTCGCCATTTTTTTTTCTTCCTCTCGAGACATTCTTTTGGGACTATACGCCGTATATGCATTACCGATACACGCCGGGAATCTCCCCGTTCGAGCGCGAATATTAGAATCCGAAAGACATTCACCTGTCGCCTTGCTCTCTTTCTCGTTCTTTCCTCTTTCGTGTCTCTCTCTCTATATATATATTTTTTTCTCTCTCTCTCTCTTCAGCACGTATAGCTCCTGCGTGTGTACACGCGAAATATGTTTTCGCGAGTTATAATGAAACGGGAGAGTCTGGCGGAGAGACACAATGGCCCATTCTCGACGAACGAGGCGATATCACCGGATTCCCTCCCCCGGAGTGAAAGAGCGAAAAAAAAATGAGAACACTGAGGAAAAAACAAACGCGCGAGTGAAAGAGGTTTTGTCTCTTTCTCGCGACGCTGTTCACCATGTATCAGAGTTCATTCTTTCGAGCGTTGCCGATGTTGTTTTTTCTTCTTTTCTTTTTCATAAGGGGTCTCTCGGGCTGCGTCTTCGTGGGAGACGAATTTTTATTTAGGGGCGATTGTATCGTGAGAATTTTTCGGATGAAAAAAGACGAAAGTGAGAGAGTGAAAAGAAAATTCACACGAGTGAAATCTTCTCGTATATACACTTTAATGAAACAGATCGGAAGCTGATGCTTTTTTTTCGCTTTACATACTTGGTAAAGTATTAGAGAAGGAATTGTGACAATTTATATCGTTAATCACGAGAGAAAAATCACTCAGGAGACCTTTGAATCGGCGAATGAAATTATAAATGTTTGCCGCAAAAAACATTAATTGGCAACGAAGAAATTTAATTGAGTGCAATTCATCGTAATAATTGGGGTAGAATATGTGCGTGAGAGTCCTTGAGTTTTCTTACCTCGTCACGCCTCGGTCAAGAAAGAAATTTCGATCTTTTGCTCGAATACTCAGCAAATGCCAGATGTTTTGTGTATACTTGTTACTTTTCGTTAATTCGAAATAAAATGAGAAATTGGGAAAAATCTCGAGAGAGATTTCAATTACGCTAATGAAATGAACGATTCGAGAATGATTTACGTTTCGAAACGAAAATCTGAGAGTCATCGATGCACCGGGTTTTCCCATGGTTTGGGAATGGGAAAAATGTATGTATGAAAATTAAAAAGATCATAATCTTAGGATTTTTTTTTAAACTAAAGAAAGCTTCTTTGAAGTACAATAAAGAGCTGTGAAAAATTTCAAAAAGTTTCACTACCCAGAAGACAAAATATCAAGGGTTGAAGATCGCAATATTTAACATGTGCTCTTATGGCAGAAAATAGTGATTTTTGTCAATAAATATCTCATGTTCTATGTATAGTGACACCTCTTAAAATTTATACAAACGATTCAATTTTTGATAGAACTACCTTAAATGACATTCTTAATAAATTAGACTCCGTTCGTCGGCCCTTGGGTTAGCACTTCGATATTTTTTTGCGGCATACTAAACGTGCGAATAGTCACAAAGTTATCGGATTTAGCTACCCAGCGTCGTTATAATTTTATCCATCGAGTGAAAACCCTCGAATATTCCCGATCGCGATATCGGAAATATCCTGGCGAGCGATAAGAAGCGAGAGGAATAGGAGACGAAGCGGAAAAAGCGTTTGTTCGTATATATATAGGCGCGATATCGGGACATCGATAATGCGACGATAAACCAGCGTACTTCCAGGTACGTATACACGGAATAATGAAAGGAGCGAGAGGAGCAGGACGGAAAAAAAGGCAAGGGGATTATCTATTGATCGTCAATGTCCATTTAACGAGATAGAGGAAGAGAAAAGTCTCTGTATACCTACTCGTTTTCCTGACCTTTCAACTCTTTTTTCAAAGTGTTGGAAGCGAGGCGTACCTTCCTCCGTACCGCGCGACGAACACGTGCATGGGAAATTCCGGAATCCGGATTAACTGCATACCTCGACATGACTATTTAAACGTCGGAGAGAAAGAGAGAAAGAGAGAGAGAAAGGAAAAAGCGCACTGAAGATTGCGTGGGCGTTGCTTCGTTGCCTGGTAAGTTTTATTAAAACTAGCGAGAAAATCGTCCATTCGGGACAAGAAAATATTCTCCCCGATCGTTCGACATTTGTTTCTACATTCGAACACATTAGATAATATTCACGTGTCTCGATTTTGTAAGAATTTTATTTAATCTTTATTTATTTTAATATTATTGTATTCAAGAACAATTTAAATTTGAATCTAATTGGATTGACGACACGGAACTATATTTATGAAAATAAATGACATACCGTATAGTCGAGACACTATTTTTTATTATTATTCAATATTACAATATTTTGTGGAACGTCACTTAACTTATAATTTTGTTCCAATTGGCAGACCGATCTGTCCCTCATAAGGGATTCAAATAACTTCGTATATCGAAAAAAAAAATTTCAGTGACATATAGAACGAAAAAAAGATAAAATTTACGAAAAAAAATGGAATTTTTAAAAAATATATTAAACTTATGAAAAAAAGTCACAGATCGAAAAAAGATCAGAAAGTTACAGAAAAAAAAATGGGAAATTTTTTTTTAACACGAATTTGAATTCCATGCATTTTCGGTATAGGGGTTCGAAAATTTTTTTTTTCACGTATAGTATGTTACGAATATTTTCGAACAAAATCGAAGGGGTCCCATTGAAAGAAAATCCAATTTTTGAGTTCAAAACGTGCAAAAAGATACTAAAAAATGTACTTTCTCAATTGTCATCATTTTTCCAAAAAGTACATTCTTTTCTTTTTCCACGAGATTCGATATCAATTAATCTACTCCTAAAAAATTTCTTTATATTATATAATAGTTTTTTTTTACGTTCGGAGTAAATGAGGTAAAAAATAATGATAAAAGAGAATGCGGTTGCGCTGTTACGGTCACGGGAAGTAGAAGAGAGCTTGAAAGAAGAAAGGAAGAGCAGCGAGTGGAGAAAAAAAAATCGTCTCTAAAGGGTGAAGAAACGAAGCGCGAGCTCGTGTACGAAGTTTGCATGAGAGAGACGAAGAGGAAAAAAAAAGAAAAAAAGGAATTGAGCTGGGTTCGGGAAAGCGCACACGTTCCAAAGCCAAGATTCCTTGGCAGTTGCTGACTTAGTTGGAGCCCGGCCAAACGATGACGAATAAGAGAGATGAATCGCGAGTGAGGGGAAAGGAGAAGGAGAGAAAACATCAGGGAGGAGGCGAGAGGAGAAGTCCAACTAATGCCGATGCCGCTGCTTGGTTACCGGTAAACACGGAGAACCGGCGCGAATCGAGAATTTCGCAAAGCTCTCCGCGCTACATGTACTTGCGTCTATATCACGGCGGATAACGCACCGCTGTGAGACACCCAGATGAGACCGCGAAGCAAAATGGACGAAAAACAGCATCGAGAGAATATTTAGAATTCGACTCTCGACCTCGTGAGATCTTTTATCCGACGATCAAAATTCATTCAATTTTCGAGATACCGTAAAATCTTTACTATGAAAGAAGGGCACCTTTCGATGAATGAAAAAATGTTGGTTTTTTACTTAATAAGTATATCAAAATATTAAACATAAAAATATAAGAAATTTTATTTATTTGTAAAATACTTATGTTGACGATTCTTTGAAAATTCCTTTTTTCGTTTTAAATGTTTATGATTACAATTGACAAAAAATTCTCATATTGTAAGCTTGTGACTATAAAAAATATAACTTTTATATAAGAAAAACAAATTCATTTATTACTATTATTATGTATTTTTGTTTCGACTCAACTTTGAAATTTACAAAAAAATTTTATAAGAAACTATAACATTAAAATCGAATGCATATATTTAAATTTTTATTTCACTTCATATTCTTCTCTGTATTAAAAATATTGAGAAGATATTTAACCTTCAACTCGACGTGAAATTTACGACTATGGTACATTCAACACGCTAAAAATTAACTTTAATTAATAAAACGACCAGTTTGATGAACATTTTATTGAGGATGTATGTACGATATTTTTTGAAATATGAGAATTTAATAAATTTTTGGCATTTTGTTCTTAAGCATATAAATAAATTGTGTTCCAAATTATTGAGATTTAACATTGCTTCTTTATGAAGAATTCGTAAATTGACATTGAATATAAATAAAAAAATATATGAGATTCTTATCAATTTTTTTATATGTCCGCAGTATAGTGTTCACTTTGTATAGAGAGTAAAATGTCAAAACGTTTTACTAAAATTTTTGTTTATTCAATTATTAAATAAAATGTTCAAAATATTGTTAAAATATGCTGAAGTTGTCAATTGATAGTCAAACTAAAATTTATTAAATTGTCAACTTTTTAGCAAACACCAGAGAGTGAGGCTTTTACGAATTTAACGTCAAGAATTTATTTTTTGCTGGGATTTTCTGTCACATACTTCCTTAAAATACAAATATAAAACAAAAAGTATTTATTTATTCAACACATAAAGGTATAATTTCGATAATTTTTCTGAGCACTTTTCCGTCATTGACGTTCGAAATGTTTTTTTTACTGTTCGCTTTCAAGTGCGATGTTGCAGCGATAAGTAAATTTATGATTGCAATAAAAACGTGAGAATAAATGTTTCATGGACGACCGTAAGTTATTCTTTGGAATTGTTGGGTTATCCCGGAAGCTCATTATCGTCGTCTGACAGAGTCCCCCTGTCCTTTCTCCTTCTCTCTTTCATTATACTTCCGAGCCTGCCGGTACATGCGGTATGTGATAATTGGCAGAATCTCTTTCTCGCCTATCTCTCGGTTTTTCAGGCACTCATCCGAGCGATGAAGTTCACCAATTAGGGAGTCACCGGTCTGAGGATTCGAGGCGTACTCGAGTGCTGATGCCTCCTTCGTCTCTGATTCCTCTCTCTCTCTCTCTCTTTTTCTCTCTCTTCTCTTTTCCTCGCGCTCGTCAAGTGTGCACCTTGAAATCTCGCGCCTTCCTGGTGCAAAAACACGCTTCTCCGCACGGAAACAGGAAAACATTTGTGAAGGAGAGACATCAAAAGAGAAACACAAAGTCTAAATGACGTAAAAAAGAAGAAATTTTCAAGCAGGAATCAAAGATAAACGTTCCAATAGTTTAACGATAATCCCTTCATTAATTTAATTATCAGAGACTCTGTGAAAATATAAAAATTCACTGCATTATAGTGAAATTTTCAATTTAATCGACAGTTAAAAAATTACGAAAACATTATAATTATTTTTAAAAAAATTAATATCGCATTTCTTTGTGTCTTTGTGTGTCTCAAAACCTCTCTGTTTAATGTTTTCATTACTGTGAACTTGTTTACTTATTTTTAGGCTTCTTCAAAATTTATGAATTATCTTTTGGCATAAAATTTCGAAGCTTTTCAGAATTGTTAGAAAATTTTGAATAACACAGAATTTTCAATTTTTTGTTAAATTTACAAAAATTATTTTTATATTTTGTGTATTTTGGTATGTTTACTTATTTAGTGTTCCATTTACTGGCACAGAAAAAAATTCCTTGCCCAGTAGTTAAACAAAAAAAAATTGACCACAATAATGCAACTGCAGCATGGATTATCGTCGATTGTCTAATTATTACAGAACGTGTAAAATCACTATAGCAAATGTTTTTATGTCTGAAAAGTGTAAGTATAATCATGTAGGATTAATTATAGAATATATGGTTGAATTGCTTGAAAATTACGTCTATCTAATATTTCTAAGTGCTTTAATAGAGAAAATGATAAATTCAGTACAAGACACTCGTTTAACTTACAGATGTAATTTAGAAACAATACATTTATGAGATTGTTTTCTCATAAATAAGGCATTGTGAGCGAATGAGAAGCATTCTAGTACCTCTTTTTTTGTTTAATGAAAAAAAATTCATCAGATTATGTTTTTGATTGGGATGTTTGGATTTTCAACATATTAATTTCAAAGTAAATTTGAAATATACATTGTCCTCTTAAGGTATTCCTTGCACGAAGTAAATATCTTCGGAATGGCCTAATTCTCTTTTAAATGATTAAAAATAACTTTTTTTAAACAGAGAATTTTTGTTTTGAAATTATGATTTTTAGCATAGGTGTTAATGGAAGAAACGTTTCTCCACAACTTCAATTGAAAAATTTACATTCTTATTATCTTTTAACGTTAGGAACTTATTTATCGCATAAAAATGTAGGGTTATTGAACATTTGAAAAAATTATTTCGATTTGACACTCGAAGTTCGTGTATATAACCTCAAAAATGTAATTTTATAATAATTTTAAAATAAACATAAAATTATGTTTAATTTTTGATAATTGGGTGTAATATCTATAATTATGAACTTATAATCATTTTTATATAATATAAAAATTTTTTAAGAAAGTTTGTTAAGGGCCCTCATCATTTAGCCCCTGCAAAATTCGCCCCTACACGCCCCTAATACCTTAAAATTAAAAAAATCAATTTGCAAGATATGTCTTATATATTTCAAAGAATTCCTCAATTTTTTACATGGAGAGTATACTAAAATATAGTCTCATGCTCAATGCGACGTAAAAGTTTTATGAACACTTTCCACACGATGAATTGCACTACTCAAACCGATGAATAAAAATCGACTTTTTTCCTCTCGAATGACACACTGGTTTCAGAGCCCCTGAGCTATAAAAATTCTTGCCATGAAAAATTAGTACCCGGAATACGTTCTTCATTTTTGGAGAGATTATCGTGTATTCACGGATACATTTTTATTAATGAATCTCTGACCAGATTAATCGACGAAATTAAATCAAACGATATCGAGAGCTGTTCGTTGATTAATATTTCCGAGCGGGTTTGCGTTATTCATAGTGCATGCTCTCCGTAATCTCGAAGGCAGCGCCGCAGAGCTTCGATATTAGCGTGACAAAAATGTGTGTGTGTGTGTCTGTCGAAATAACAGATCGTAGACCAGACCGGATATATGGATATTCATTCTCTCTCATTTCAGCCCGGACTCACGCAGCACCCTACTTTCTCTCAACCGGGACGATCTTTTCATCTTATCTCCAAAACTGCTATAGCGGACCCGCTTGAATTTTGTACTGCCGTATCCGTCGCATTCCCCGTCCAGACAAAGAACCATTAATTTTTTTGTCTATATATCGATAACACCTTTCATTCACGAAAACTTATTTTTATAGAGAAACGACGAAAAAATTTTCGATAAAAAATAATCGTTTAGATGTGAAATTAAGGATGAGCGATATTTCTAAAAATATGAGAATTTGATAAATTTTTGGTATTTTACTCTTAAACTTATGGATAAATTTTGTATTAAATTTGAAATCGTTTTACTAAATGGTTTAAAGAATATAGTTATATCATAAAATTCTTTACATAGAATTTTGTTAAAAATTTACAAAAGCCTTCTATATTAAATTTAAAATACGTAGAACTCGAGATATTTATCGTAAAAAATCACTATTTTCTGTACTCTCCCATATGATCTCGTATTAAATATTGCAATTTTTAACAAATATCTTAACTTCTGGGTAGTGGAACTTCTTAAAATTTGACATAACTCTAAGATAAATCCTAAGATTTTGACTTTCCTAATTTTTCTACATACCTTACATGGTCACCTTGGATGACCTTGAATTTTCAGTATATTATTCTTGAAACAATTTGCAACAACTTTTCATAATAAACCTAAGCTCAAATAGCACATGGTATGGACATAAATGTAGATAAAAAACTTTTCATTTGACTGCTCCGATACATAGAAATACCTTATTAAGAAAATGATCAAACTCCAAAGTTGCTGAGATTTAACATATTGCTTCTTATGGAGGATTCGTAAATTTGCACTGAATACCATTTTTTAAATATGAGATTCTTGTGAATCTTTTTTTTATATCTTCGTAATAGTGTTCACTTTGTATAGACAATAATTTCAAAATGTTGTATTAAATTTTTTGTTAGTTAGTTGTTTAAACAATAAAAAATGTTTAAATTATTTTTTAAATGTGCTCAAGTTGCCAATTGATAATCAAACTAAGTCTCAAAAAATTAGCGACTTTTTATTAAAGCCAGAGTCTGGATTTTACGAATTGAACGTCAAGTATTTTATTTTACACTGATGTAGGATTGTCTGTCCCATGCATCCTTAAAAATGGTATAAATCCATTTTTCAAAGCTTCTTATCTTTTGGATATCGATCTTCGAAATAGTTTTTTAATTACTCGCCATGAAAGTGGTTCAAGCTCCGATTGTCCACGTAATTAAGAAAATAATAATAAAATTTAAAATGAGAATAAAATTAAATGAGAGTACGACCGGTTTAACGTGAAAAGTCACGCTCGACCCGTTTCCTCGCAAATTCCTTGATCATCTGGTTTTTGAGAGTAAAAAAAGGATTAATATATCGCAGCGAAATGTTAACTTGTCCGATTTTTAACAAAGTTGGACTTTGGCGGTGAACTTTGGAGACACTCGGAAATAAATCGCTCGAAACTTTGGTTTTCGTATCTGATTAAAAAAAAAGAATGTAAATCCTTGTAAAACAAGCTCTCGAGGATAAAAAATCACACTTTCTTGAGAATACGATTTCGAAACTAAATTGTAAGGCGCATCCTCTCGCGACGCCGAGTGAAAAACAACGCTGATGGACGAGTAATAATGTTTTCTTATTTTTTCGAGCGAAAGGTACGGAATAAGTGCGATTTTAGCAGGAAGTGCGCCCGGCGCATCGCAGATACGAGAACTCTCGACTCGCTGCAGCACACATCACTTTTCACCCGAAAACATTCCGTTTTATTCACGCTCTTCTCGCTTCTCCATATCCACGACTTATTTTCACACGATTATACAGACTGATAAACGTCAAAAACATGTTCAACAATCGCGCTATAAAGATGTAGAAAAAAGAGAAAAGCTTTTGAGTGTAAACGAAAGTTTGGTAAAGTCGCTGTGAGAAAAAAAAATCATAAAAGTTTCAGTCGTTACAAAAATGACCCGAAAAAGGGGCAAGCCAGTGATAAAACTCGTGTAAACGCAGAGAGTTTCCGAGTTTTTGGAAAACATTTTTGACCGCAAAACAAGAAAGTTCAATAGTCTCATCTTTTATACCGACCATAAAACGGAACGCGAGTCAAATATTTGTCTTACGCAATAATACATGTGGATACGTATACAGTTGAAAAGTATCCGGAGAAGTTGGCTTCGGTGAGCTGAGATCGATCGCGGTGTTGAGTTTCGTTATAAACAAATATTACGTGAGGCAGGAGAAAAATAGATTTCATATACATTCACGATTTTGAGTATTCACTATATACGAATCGGGAATACTTTCCTGCCTCTTTCGGAATGCCTGACCAATATTTTAATAAAAAAAGAATTTTTTTCTGGGATTAAGGTAGTTCTACATTTTTATCGATTATTTAGGATTTTGTTGAAAATTGGTACATTTATTCTTTGATATGTTACGCATGTGCGTACCAAATTTTAAGAGGTTTCACCACGTAGAAATTGAGATACTTATAGTGTTTAAAATTCCAATTTTCAGTGCTCCCCCATAAGAGCTCGTATTAAATATTGCAATTTTCAATCCTAAATATCTTGAAATCTAGATGGTGAAACTTCTTAAAATTTTTCACATCTCTTTATTGTACTGGAAAGAAACTTCCTCCAGTTTTAAAAAAAATCCTAAGATTATGATTTTCTTGATTGTCATACATACGTAACAAGTACTGGTCACCTTGGATGACCTTGCATATGTTGTTCTTAAAACAATTTGCAACGACTTTTCTTAATTGACTTTAGCTCAAAAACTACATGGTATAGAGAGATAAATTGAAATAAAAACTTTTTTTCATTTGACTAAACGTATAGAACTATATACCTTAAACTATTTTGGACAAGTTATTCCCAGCAATGCAAAATCTTTAGAAAGAAAATAATACACACGTTCTTGTCGACTTTTTAGAAAAAAAAAATTAAAAACGACCCAAGTCTACTGAATTTTGATGCCAAAAATACCATCCCGGGTTGAGGGTTAAATTTTACTCAAAATGTGACGTATGGTATCCACAGACCACAACGTGAGTGATAAAAGTTACACAAGAAGTATGTAATTATCAAAAAAGGAATAGTAAAAAGTGGATATGGACCTTAAGCACTTATATAGAATCGCAAATTTTTATGAATGGAGTATAATTTCCTGTTTCTTTTCGATTCTATCTAGGGAGAACAAAATTTGAGGAAAAAGGCAATAAAGAGAAAAAAGATACGGTGTACGAAAAATCGTGATGAATTCTGCTAATCGTCACGTAAATACTTACAATTTCGTGTACGTATAAGAAAAAAAAAGTACATACATATATATCTATACATGTATATATAGATGAACGGCAAAGGAATTGCAGGTTGGGAACGAAAATGAGCGAAGGAGCGTAAGAGGCTCATTAGAGAGTGTTCGCGTACTCCATGGCCACCAGGCGTGACCGGCTTTCACGTCTGTTTCCAACATTATATTCTCTTATTGCCAGTAAGCAGCGTACGAAGAAAAATAAGCGACGGTATAACATCGTCGTCGTGAAGAAAGAGAAGGAGGAAATGCCTCTTCCCTCTTTCTTCCTCGTCTCTTTCTCTTGTTTTTTTTATCCTGGCCGCGCGCGAGGCGCCTCCGCGAGAGATAATCTCGCGCGCGCGCGTTCTTCTCTCTGAATCACACACACGCTTCGCGAGTCAGCGAGCGAAGAAAGCCGCCTCTCGACGAGACCGAAAGAGATGCGAGATGCAAGGTCGTTTCTAACGGCCCTGCACCGACTCTCGCGCGCGCGAGTTGCATCTCTCTCTCTCTCTCTCTCTCTCTCTCTCTTGATTTCTCTCATTTTTTTTTTATTTCTCTTCAAAGCCGATTTACCATAGTTCTCAGAGTCTCGCGCATCGGCGCACGATTTCATACGTTTTATATCGATGGACATATCAAACGGGCATCGAACCGCAAAATACACGAATACGCGCGCTTGTTGCGCACAGGAATTTTCCTCTTTTTCATCCTTGCGGATTTTATTGTCGGCTTTGGAATCACGGCTGAAGGATCGACGTCGTGCTTTTTTTTGCCTCTCAACAGCAAATTTCCATTTCTTTTATTCTTCTTCAACTTTTATTTTATTCTCTTTTTACTGCATGGGTTTTTTATAAACTTTGAAATCATACAACATGGTAGTTTTTTTTATTTAAATCAAGATATAGGAGTCCCGTGACAGTCTATTCTAAAGTTTTATTCCGCACGTGTTGACTAAATGTAAAATCATCATTTGAAATTTTTTTGAAACAGAATTTCTTCAAAATTTATGTTGATGTTCTTTCGCGTCGTATTAACATGAGTGCAAAATTTAAAGAGCTTTGAGCGTTAAAAAAATTCTCGAGATTCTTCATATTTTTTTAAAAGAAATAATGCCAATTATTGTTTATTTATTATATTTTTAATAGATGCTACAATTAGGAGATTTTGATTGAAGAGATCTACATTAAAATTAAATGCAATCTTTAATAGCTAGATTTCATTTTTTCCCCATTTTTCTCCCCTATGTATTTAGATGTTCAAGAGTAAAAATTTATAAAAGTTTAACTGTAAGTGTAAAATATAAATGTAAATGTAAAATCATCACTTGAAATTTTTTGAGGCGAAATTTCTTCAAAATATAAATTGATCTTCTTTGAAATCATAATTAACATGTATGTAAAATTTAAAGAGACTCAAGCATGTGGTAATCGAGACATTTATTTTCAAAAATAGCCACTTTTAACATGGGCTCTTATGGGAGATCAAAAAATGCGACGATTATTTCAATAATTAATATCTCGATTACTGAATGGTAAAGATTCATAAAATTCAACATACGCATTTCAAGATGATATATCATGCAAAATTTTCAAGAAATTCTGTATCAAACGATTTTCACGCGACTCGTACCTTGATATAGAAAAAAGTATAATTCGGATAATAAAAATGATTAATGCATGTAGGTATATACGTTAAAATTTGTTTCCCTTGATTCGCTCGTCGTAAAGTGCAAGTAACCGTGACTTTTTTGTTTGCCGATCATAGGAAACAATTCGCTTTGAAAAATCGCCGCGCTGACCTTTCTCTCTCTGCTTTAATATCCAGTCGTCAAAATAAGCGCAAACGTTCATCTAAAAACCCGTTATCATGACAAAGTGTACTTTCATAAAGTGCGCGCACGAGCAAATGAAATCTGTATACTCGTAAGATAACGCGAATTATACTTTCTTGCGCGCGCAGTGCGACATAAATCAAGGCTTTTTGCTTGCGCGACATACGGTTGCCGAAGATTCGATATTTAGGTTAATCGGTTTTTCTCTCTTTACTTATTCACTACATTTCTTACACATACATGTGTTTTACTATTCATTTTTTGTCACATCTAATTTTTTTTCTTCACTTATTTATTACCGGATAAACTCTTTACAAATTCTTTTTGTTTCATCGTGGTAAAGATTTTTTTCCTTTAAGGAAGTATTAACGAAAATATGAAGATAAATTGTTGCTATTGAATTTTTTTTACGATATAGAGTGGATTAATCCAAATTCTTGATAGCTCAATTTTAGGTATCATTATACCGATAAAATAAGCTGAAATTATATCCTATCATAGTACGTTCGACATATAAGCCAGAGTCTTATGAAAAGCCGTTATATATAAAAAATATATATATTTATAGTGAACTTTAAAATAATCTAAAATATCTCACGTGTTCATTAGCGTATAAGGTTTAATTATTTACCATAAAAATATACGGTCAACGAACTTTTGAGTGAATCATTTAATTATAATGTAGAATATGACACTAATACGTGAATGAATTTAAGTTACATTATAACCAACTAATAAAAATCACTTTTTAATTATTTGTATTATACCAATATTTTATATTGGAATGTCCCCCTGTCCCCTATTTGTATCGCTTATAAACAAATTCCTCACATATTTTTCACAATTTCTTATAACAGAAACGATTAATACCAAAAAAAAATTATTTTCTATTCTTGTGCGACTCACTGAGCGTTGAAAAAAAAAGTTAGGAACAAATTTTCACCGACTTTATTTCATTATCGTGCGTGATAGTATTATTCGCGTAGGCACGCATTTATGTGCTCGAGGATGCGAGAATAATCCGGTACGGAAGTGTTCGTACGAAATCTCACTTCCATTCGGTGTTTCGAGCGCGTAACAGAGAGAATATCTATACGGATGGAAATACTCATGTGGGGATATAGGAAAACGTGCATAGAAACTGGTGAGGCTCGAGAGATTTCGCGTTGGTTCTACCAGCTCGCGTTCGCACATACGCGTGTTTCGCACACGCGCTCGGTCGTGCTCACCCACTCAAATCTCTAGACCCTGAAAAACTATAAATTCAACGGCATACCTTTCTTCGCGTACCGAATCCTCGCATGAGAGCTTCCGAACGGTAAAAAATCGAATAAAGAAAATAAAACTGAAAAAACAGAGATTTTATTTTCTACAAATAAAAAAAAAGAAAATTTTGAGGATTTTAAGCTATTTAAGACTCACATCGAATTTGAATAAAATTTTAGTAATACGTACAAGATATTTGCTATGTAAGAATAAATATATAGGAGATGTGCAAAATTTGTAGAATTTTAAAAATATAGTTTATAAAACAAATTATTTTTAAAAAATTAATTACGATTTGATATGAGATATTGAAAGCTGAAGATAAATGATAAGAAAACTGGTAAGATATTGAAAAATTTTTAGAACAATGTGTATATGACTCATATTTTTAAAAATGTGAAATAATTTGGATAAGTTTTTAGAATGCTTTTTCTAAGTGTATGTGCCACATTGGAAATCGTTTTAGTTATGAATTCAGCAGATATTATGCTTCTACAAAATGGAAAATTCGTAAATTTGCTCGGAATTTAAAATTGAGAGATTTCTATAAATTTCTTTTTTATAAACTTTTTAAATTAATTTTAGAATAAAAGTATGGAAATGAACGAAAGCAAATAACCCATCAACAGAACATAATTTTTCAATTTTAATAATTTTTTAAACAGACTGTAACCGGTTATTAAAAAAAACGCTATTTTCTGAAAAATGTGATGTGCGAAAGAAAAAATGTCATCGTTTATTGCGTTAGAACGACACGAATCTCAAGAAGATAAGATGTTTCTTCTCGCTTTTCTAACACGCGGGTTACGAAAAAAGCCGAAAATAAGAGAAGATTTGTTAATGATCTGTGAAAAAGTACGCAATTTCACACGCTCGAAACGTATTTTTCCAAAATAGAATGGAAAGACTCTTTACTGCTTGAAAGGTAAAAAAAAATGACCGGTCGTTCGAGTTCTCATAGAGCTCATTTTCTGTTTCCTTCCGAGCAAACACTCTGTCACACTTCCATACGAGATTAGAAGAAACTTCGAGAAAATAAAAAAGAAAAAGGCAAACTCGAAAATTTATTTCGTTTGGCGAAACGTCAAGACTGGCTCGTATTTAAATGTTGTGTGTTTTTTGCCAACGGGCGGTTATCAAGCGCCGTGTATATTATATTGTGTAAGAAAGAAAAGGAGCGGGACACGCGTGTAGTGGGACATTAGGAAAACGAGCCAAAAGCGGGAACAGGCATAGAAAAGATAAAAAATAGTAAACATACGTTTCGACAAAATGGCATCAGCTATCCCTCATTGTCGTGTTACGCAAGTGGCATTTCAGTCGCGAATTCCATCGAAAATTCTTCAAAGCAATTAGCCATTGAATAAGTTGGCGAGAGCTGGCGCTTGAAACATTTGCGCAACGAAAAATATGTGTATTCGCCAGGAATGTTGTTCTTGAATTTCATTGTATTATTCCTGTTATTATAACTATTCATGAAGGAGCATCGCGAGGCTCTCGCTGGGTGGAAAGTGTTAACGAGACCCACACAATGCATTCTTTCTCTTGTCAGCCGTCGAGTGAATCAAAGACTCACGGCTATTCTTATTTTTATTGCCCATGAAACCTGAAACTATCTCCCCCCCTCCCCTTTTATTCCCAATAAATTAAACAACATTTTTCCACGATTAATGAGAAGGACGAAAAATAAGCAGGAGGATATTCTTCTCACGCTCCAATCAGCGCCCGACGAGAGAAAACTCACTGCTTTCGCGATCCCAGGATCTCTCCACTTCATTTGACGATAGTCTATAATGGATAAGATAAAATTCCGGTAAAGAGTTTTCGATCGTAAAGCTATCTATCATCGCTATTGGCACGAAATTTCCCATGATTCATCCGCCAGCCCGATTCCTCGCTCGATTTGTTTCGCACGAAACAAGAAAAAAGTCAACAAAGAAGAAAAAAAAAAGGTAATATGGCTCGAGGCCACGAGTCTGTCCCGAAGACATTTTATTTCAAAGAACTTGGCACAATTGCCAAAAAGACGACTGCCGTTTTCACGGCGTAAACGAAAAGAGACGGGAGGATCCCCGCGAGGATGCGAATTTAGTATAATTGCGAGTCCGCCGGCGATTCGACAAAAAAACAAGCGAAAACAATTCCGCACTCGCTGACGTATTGGATATTTAAATTTTTCAATGGGTAACAAACGTCGACTGCGTTTTTCGACGTCTGGAGAAAGATGAATAAAAAGGACAGACTAAATTTGTTTTCGATTCTTTTATTTCGCCGATATTTTTCTCAAACGTATGTGATAGTCATTTCGGAATTTTAACGTCACGGACTGGTTCACACTGTGGTAGTTAAATGAAAAAGAAAGAGCTCCGAGACGACGACGACGACACGAGACTAGACGAGAAGAGAAAGATTAAGGTTGCGAGATGTAACATCGTAGGGGAGAGGTGGGCAAAATGGGGCCCCTGAAATTTTCCTAATCTAAAAATATTTGGGGGCAAAATGGGCCCATTAGATTTTTTAAAACCTACAAATATTTTTTTCAAGCACAATGGACTTCTAAAAATGTTGTCAAGTAGAAATGGTTCAGTAGAAATGGTCAAGTAGAAATGGTTAATAATGAGAATAATGGAATAAGAGGTAAACTATAAATCACGAGTTCAACAGCATTATTTTATTAATCAATCCATTAATAAAATATTAATCCATTTTAAATATTATATAATGTTTTAGCACGAAAATAAATATTTCTCAAATTCATTAATTAGTTATTGAACATCAGAAAAGTAAACAGAAAATTTGATTCAAGTTTCTAAAAAGTCCATTTTGCACCAAATTTTTATCATTAACTGCTACTGCATTTTTATACTAAATACACGGCAAAAAAAAATCAAAAATATGATACAATTAAGAAAACTCACATTATAAAATTTTTTTGGAGGGAGGGGCATTTTGCTCCACATTTTTCGATTTTTTATTTATAGTCGACACAGCAAATTAACACCACATATTTAACAAGGGGCTAATAAAAAGTGAAACGCGTGAAAAAAAACTGAGGTTTCAAGCATTTTTTTCTTAAGGAGCTCTCCCCCCCTCCCCTCCCCTACAAATACTCACCATAAATCACATAAATATATTATCAATTAAAAACTGGATCGTGAATTTGTTCCCGCTTCTATGGATATTTATATCGAAAAATAAGAAGAATTTAGGGAGATTTTGACGAGCATTGGAGGGAATTGCGGCGCTCCCGATTGGCGTTCATCGAAAGATTCTTTCGCGTACGAAGATTGTTCGTCGCGAGAGATCGTCAGAGTCTCGTATATGTGCAACGCTGCAATTATTCGGTGCATGGAGATGAGCGGGCACTGAAGCGCTCACGTTCGATGTCTACGAACCGAAGGCCTAATCAACGATCCGTTCAGCGCACATTATTCTTCGGTTTCCTCTTCCTCTTTTATCCATGCAAAATTTATATACTTTTCATTGCGCCGCCGTCACATTTTCCTCGCCTCTTTTCTAATCAGTCTTTTTTCGTCGCCATTTCTTTTTTCCGACAAACTTCCCGAACGTTCATCCTCTTTTCTCCTTTTTGCACTTCCTTCACCGCCTGTCCAGTTAATCCAATTTCCTGCAATCCGATCCAATCGCGAACCTCGAAAATGTCTCCGTAACATTGAAACGAATTTTTTATTCACGATATTCGAGACTTTCTCCGCGTCACTCTTATACGCTCTCCTTTCCTCTCGCCTTTTTTTCGTCCACGTCGCGGTTTACAGATCGTGAGAGTCTGGTGCGCCGTTAGTCACGAAATCTATTTTCAAAACGAATCGCAAGCTCCCGCGTCATGTATCCTCAACATCTTACTTATCTATACAGGCCGCCCCGCAAGTGTCGCCCGAATTCTAAAATTCCTACGAGGTATCAAATTATTACTACATTTTTTAAATCGCTATGATTGATATTTTAATCATTTCAAAACCAAATTTTATACTTTTATTGTGAAAAGAGGATCGATAATTATAAATTATGGATGTAATGTTATTTAATTGAATTATTTATTATATTTGTACTCAAAACGATATTTACTACAAACTTTTTCTTCACAATTGGATGTCAGATCAATGACCTTTTTAAACTAATTTCTGTAGATAGTAACATTTTTAAAAAATAATTTTCCGAAGGATTGTATTCGACTTTATTTTATTTATATAAGTATTTTTTTTAGACAGTTAATGCATGTTTTCAGGTAGAAAAATTATTAAAGTCTAAAATTAAATATTCAAAAATTAAACTTCATCACGTTGTTAAATTTTTCTGCGAAACATATTATTTTTTCAAAACTTTGTAAGGAAAAAGTTTTTGTTATCAAACTATACCTTAGTAATGGAGAATTGGAGAAATAGTTTCTAATAAGTGTGTTTTTTTACGGCGTATTTTTGAAATTTACACATCATATTTTTATTATAAATTAAAAAAAAAATTTTACCCTTAACTGTATAATATCAATTAACATCTTAAGTACGTTTTTAAAATAATAATTGCGACAATATGCATATTCTTTATAAACAACATTAAAAATTGAAAAGTATCAGTGAATCGTTTTAAGACTTGTAACTTTGATTCTCAAAACCGTATATCAAACATATGCCATTGACAATTGACACGATAACTTAACATTTTGTTCTATAGATTTTTTTACGTTGATGTCGTATAAAAATTGGTGCTGAATTTTAGAAAGCTTAGCGCGTTAGAAGTCAAGATATTTCATACATGTTGAAAATCACTATTTTTAACATAGACTCTTTATGGAACGTTACAAAAAGTTATGATTTTCAACAGTAAATATCTCGATTCCTTGATGATGAAACCATCTAAAATTTGACACACACTTCAACACCATATTAAAGAACATATGTCCAAAGAAATTTTATTAAAAAAATATTTTTACCATATAATCAGAACCTTAAAACTAAATAAATATTTAATATTTGACGTATGTACTGTTAAAAAAAACTAAACAAAAATCTAATAAATCTAATAAAACTAATAAAATTTTCCTTCATCCTCTGGCAAAGATTAATTTGCAAAGATCCGACAGTCCCTATTAATTTATCGTACTGTCTTATGAATGACGGATACATTGCACGATTATCGCAGAGTTTCACGTTTGTATTATTTTCAAGGCTTTGGCATTAAGAGGATATCATTAGATATCTTAAATGTTGCAGAAAATGTAGGTATGTGTTTTAAGCGAACATCGAGCACTCCGTGCACTTGAGGCTCTGAAACTTTCTCAAGGACGCACCTCATTACCGTCACTCCGCATACCCTGATAATATTATATTCGCACTCCATTTGATAACCCGCGTTTATTTTTGCCTCGAAACGTTTCGGACTCATCCGAAACCTTCGAAGGAATTTGGGTCAAGACGTTCACCACTGAAATCGCATGTTTTTCAAGCATTTTTTTGTCGATCCTCCAATAAAAAAATCGATGTTTTCTTTCTTTCTACAATATAAACAACAAAATTAACAAAAAGCAGCATAAATAATTTACTCGTTAAAGTAGTACATCTACGAAACGATTTCTTTCTAATTTATTAAAATTTTGAACAAATTATATATCTTTGATGCCATGTGCATATATGTATTAAATTTTAAGAAATTTCTCTGCATAGAATTCGAGACATTCATTATCGAAAATCAAAATTTTTTTACTATCTCATAAGAGCACGTGTTAAATAGTGCAATCTGTAAATCTTGATATCTTGACTTCTGGGTAGTGGAACTTGTTGAAATTTTCCACAGCTTTTTAAAGAACATTGGAAAAGTTTATTTCAGTTTTTTTTAATTCTAAGATTTTAATTTTTTGAAATTTTCATACATACGTAACAAGTATAGGTCACCTTGGATGACCTTGAATTTGGAGTACGTCGTTCTTGAAACAATTTGCAACAACTTTTCTTAATTGACTTAAGCTCAAAAGCCACATAGTCTAGAGATAGATTGAGAAAAAAAACTTTTGATTTGACGGTATCGATAGAACTACCTGCTTAATAATACTTATTCTTATCAGGAATATAATGAATCGAATTTAAGAAGTGATTTCACATTCGGTAGACTTCAAATATTTGAAAAAAACCGCACTATAATGGTTTGTAGATTAAATTTCATAAAAATACAACCTCCTTAAAGCCAAAAAATGATTTTATATTTGGCCGAGATATGGTACGTTTACCCTACCTTAACTTTTAGTGAATGGCAGATTGCCTGGTTTTGTTCGTGCGATCGGTCGAATTTAAAAAGAAAAACTTGAATTCTTTTTCTCTCTCGTTGCAGCTCGGACAAGGTCGTTCTGTCGAACTGTCTCTCATTTGGTATTCATTCGGCGAGGATTCCCCGAGTGTGTATCCGTAAACTTGGTTCTCGTTATGCTCGGGGCTTCCTTGAAATCTTCCGCGGTGAATAAAAGTCTTGTCTATATAGGCACGAAATCGTGTGCTGTCCTTTTTTCTTTCTGGACCATTGAATATTTCTGCGCCTCTTGTTATCTCTCGATCGTTCTCGTATTTGCTCTTGGCATTGGCCGAACTACTGCAGTCCGGCTCGATCTCGATCCCGATCCGCATTTATATATATACACGATCCGATATGAAAGAACGATCGTCTCTCATTTTTTCCCGGCGTGCGTCGCAGCAGAGACAAAAAAGGAATAATAATTGCCCGAGGTTGTTTAATGAAAAATAATAAATCGCAAAGAATTATCGAGCGGATGTCCTCCACGTCGCATGAGAAAATTGAATCTATTCATTTTACCGACGATTGATCGTTATTCTTATTTTTCACTGTTTTTCAGGAAAAAAAATTTAAAAAATACATATGTCGCGCGCCAGAGCCAACATTTTTTTAAAATATGAAGACAGCAGACAAATATAAATGAATCGTAGTGTATTATGAACATAATTTATACTTAAAATTAATATAGATATATTTTTAATATCGTGTCATATAAATGAATTTGATATAATTATATTTGGGGGAATAAGTCACGCTTTGCGTAAGAGCTTGAAAAGCGCGTCCACGTGGTTCTCTGACACAAAACGGATCGCGACACTTTTAGAATCTATTTTTTCCACGCGTCTATTTCTTCGTGTATACAAACATTCGTTTCTAGGTGTTATCCTCACTTTTCTCTATTTTACGAAGCGTCAGGCCAGTGAGAGAAAAAGTGACGAGGAATTTTGTACAACTCGAGAAAATGGGAGGGGAGACCGGATGATCCAACAATCGTTGGTATATAGAACCACCTTAAGTGATTCGTGTGGTACAGTCAAGTTTAAAATTGAATTTACACGAGGTTTCAAAAGTTTGGTACGACGAGCATCATGCTCGGTTGCACAGTGTGAGAAATTCGAAGGAAAAGGAGTTAAAGCTGTTTCGAAATTCTATAGCTCTTCAGATTCATTTGAATATCTTTCTAGACACTGTTTCGAAAAAAAAAATCAAACTTTTATTTCGACATGCTTTGAGATTGGACTTTGGTAGCGATTTTATCGAACGATTCATCGATATTTGTCACAAAAATATCAGTTCCTAAATGTCTTGGCATACATTGAAAGTATACGAAAAAAATGAGTAATATGAAGCTAGATGCAAGAAATTGAAAACAATAATGGATATCTGAAAATCGACTAGGGAATTTAAACTAACATTGTGAACAAGCCTGAACACAGGTTCATGCATTTATCAAAAAACCATAAAACAAAAAACATATGCTCCTTTCGAGTTTTTAATAAAGACATCCACTATTGAAAATCCAATTTACCCAATGCGAGAATACAATTCTTCTACAAACTTTTACGAAGCAATCGTTTTGTACAAAAGTGATTCATTTACAAAAACGATTCATTATAGTTACAGAAAATGTTAAAGCCTCTAAATAAGTAAATATATAGGACATAAAAAAACCTGAAAATATGATTTATATTGCATACTATTATCAAAATAAAGAACGATAAGGAAAGTAAGCCGAAGCAATGACCATTTGCGCAAATCATTGATAAGTTCTATCAACAAAATATCTAATATAGTCGCAAAGATAATAACTTGAAAAGGTTGTAATATTACAATACTTGGAAGACTGCCATAATTATATTAATACCTAAAATTTGAAGACTTTAATAGAGACTTCTCTAATTGCAGTGAACAGCACATTTAACAAAAAATTGTAAAAAAAAAGTATCCAACTTGACTTGAACGATATCTTTAAGAATGTGTCTATCAAAAATGTCAATTGAAAGAGAAATGTATTTGCCGACGTTTTAATGAAAATATTTGCCATTGAAAATTCGATTTTTAACACATTAAGCAGATGCGAGAAAACAATTCCGTAAATTAATTTTCAAAAACAATTGTTTACCACAAAAGTGACCCTATTTATATTCATTAAACGTTTTTAAAACTGTAGGACAAAAAGTTTGAGATAACAGGCCCTTTATATGAACTATTAACGATAAATAACAATATAGAATGTTAGTCAAAATTCTTTAATAGAAATATATCAAGCATTTCCTAACCTTAATCATATATGACAATAAATCTATTGAAGCTTTAATATATTACTAAATATAATACTATAATACAACCTCGACAATTAAATACCTAAAAATCAAAAACCCATCATTATTTTAGTACTCTCTAATTGCAGTAAATATATAGAATATTTAAAAAAAATAGTGAAAAAGAATTCAATTCGACTTATTGGAAAAGATATATCCTTAAATGAATAGTATGCGAGGTTTAACAAGACACTCTATATATTTTGTTGCCGTTGGCGGTATTTGTTGTCGTTTCCTTTATTTTTCATTCTCGACGAGGCGTCTCTGTTGGCAGAGATCGCGAGAGGGAGAAGTGTGCGTATAATCGAACGAAAGCTTAGGTCCGTCCGCGAGCGAGTTTGCGTTTTGGGCCCGGAGCCAGGAATGTGCGACCTCTGAAATCGTGACGGTCCAACCTCCCTGAGATTCCTGATAAACTTTCTTCAAGCGCGTTTACGCGCGTCGCGTCTCGTCGCGTTTCCCGTCAGTCTTCCTCGGATTACGGATTTCTGGCGTAAGCTCGCGATTAGTCAGGGACGATGAGGTGAATAGATGAAACGCGATGAGTCTCGTCACATCAGTTGACATTCGTCTCGTCGCTTTTCATCGCCGCGGGAAAAATGACGACGGCCGAACGAGGAAACCGGTGCGGCCGGTTCGATTGCGATACACAGAATCGAGTTACAGAATCTATGAGATAAAAACACGGCGAGCCCGTGCGAATGTCTGCCGTTGCGCGCATACCTCCTTTATAGCGAGATTACAAAAATAAGATTTTATATATACGTTGTTGTATTCATGCGAACTAACGAGTAAGCGCAAATAAATTTCAATTCGATTTATATATATAATAATAAGAGAGGCTCGCTCAAGACCGAGCCTTACCTAACTTGACGTACGGTCATTAATATGTCGATGATAATATCGGATTCCGTTGAATTCTAGTTTTTTATCCAATATTTATTATTTATAATGCCAGAGATAATGGCGATCGTCTTCGCTGTATCATTTCTGCATTGAAAATCAAATGTGGTTGTTTCAATAAAATTTTTGTACCGACACGTTCAACGATATATTTTTTTGCAAATCGAACTTAATTCTTTGTTGATTTAAGGACGTTGTAACGAAATACCAAAGACTGGAGAATTGCCCGAAAATATAACGATTCGATAGAAAATAAAATTAGATTTCCAATAAACATAAATTATATCGAACTTTTTGTGAAGAAATATACATTTGAAAATTACAAGTTCACACGATGTTCGACTTCGCGTAAGGGGTATCATTATTTATTACATTTACATGAATATTTACATACAATTACATGAATTTTTTATATGATTTTCCTATGGAGGTATCATTAAATAATATCAACAAAAATATGTGAGGTGATCGAACAAATAAGAAAAAATTTATCAAGGTAATCGACAGTTCATTTGTGTCAAATCTCTTTCGTATATCTCTTCAAAACAGTATCTAATTTTCTAAAGTATAAATTAATTCAAAACATTATTCTTCTGAAACGCGTTAATAGAAGTACGAAAAAAAATTAATAAAATTAAGATTTTTAATTGAGTTTCTTTTTAATTTTCATAATTTTAGTTTTCAAATAGTTGTTGCATTGACTAATATTAACTCTGAAGTTACAACCTCTGTAACTGAAGTGTAATTATTTCAAATAAATGACTATTATTCCAACGAAATATTTTCCAACTAAATCTGTTTTTAGTATATGTATATGCGTTCTGTATAAAATTAATGACCTTCGTTTTTATTTGTTCACGTGCCAATTAGAATGCTATATGACAATGTTTTTTCGTTAAAGTATATCTGCTATTTGAACAAGTATAATGAATATACACCAATTTTTGCGGTAAATGATAGATCAAAGTCCTCTGATTATAATAAGCACATTTTGGGGGCCTCTAGCGGGGCAAAATTTTGAATTATTTCATTCAAAAATTATGATTTTTAACACAGTACCTTATGGAAGAACTCACAATAATGTGAACTGTAAAAAAACTAATCGTTGATTGATAAGCTTCATAAAAGTTTCTATAATAAAGAAAATTTATCACAGATTGTGTTTATTTGAAGAAAACATTACCTTACGGCGCTTTTAAAAAAGAAAACAAAAAAACTTTTGTTTTTGACGTTTCGGAAGCGGATGGCAGACATTACATTGCACAGTGGGTATAACAGCTGATTGAATTTTGAAAGCATTTTAGTACATTCACGTGATAAAAACATTTTCAGTGTAAATTTTTATTATTTTTATTAATAATTTACACTGAAATTTAATCGATATAAATTAATTGCCAATTAGACTACCCATATGACGGTCGAACTACCTCAAAGTCTTCATTGATCCGGCAGAAGTATTTTTGTCGAAAATAATATTATGAAGCAGGAAAGTTCAAACTTTTTTTTGACGCTCTTCCAAATGTAAAAAAAATTCAAGGGAATGCAAGAGAAATACCGGCACACGAGATCCGTCAGAAAAATTATTTTAGGATGAAATTAAGACGCGGCGGTGGGAGGAGCGGGGTCGGTTGGCACTTAAAGCTCGGAGGCGGGTGCGCGCGTAGATCGCGGCGGCCCGCGAAGGGACGCCGATGAAGCTCCGGGGAGCGCGCGTGCTTTTTTACGTAGGACGAGGAATCGTGAATGTCTTTGAATCTCCGCTTCATGGGCGATATATATGACACAGCCGCTATGTAACGCGCTGGCGAAGCTACGAAGCTCGTCCGCGCGTACACATCATCATCGGTGAACCACCACCAGCTGCTAATTTCCTGTTGACCTATTTATAACGCGCGCTTCGCTGTGCTCTCTCACGACAACGACGATCCAACCGACCGCCGACGATGAACGCAACATCGATGCCGGCCCACTCGTCAAGGTTTCCTCCCCGATCGCGTTTCCTCTATTTTCTATATAATTATGGATTTTAAGGTAGTCCGATAATCAACACGAATCTAATTCCAATCAATGAACATATTCCACCATTTTATGCAGACGGAGACTCTTCATTTATTCATTTATGTTTCCTCTATTTTCTATATAATTATGGATTTTAAGGTAGTCCGATAATCAACACGAATCTAATTCCAATCAATTAACATATTCCACCATTTTATGCAGACGGAGACTCTTCATTTATTCATATTTGCTAGTTTTATCAATATTCATCGTTTTATTTTTTAATGAAAAATTATATCAAAGTCGAACTGTTTTTACTTCCAGAGTCAATGAAGCACAGACTGTCGCAGAGACTCTCTATAAGAACTGTCAGTTTATTTCTAATGACTGTCAGTTATGGAAACAAAAACGAAAAATTATGAAAGCTGAACAAAATCTCAGAAGGTCTATTACATTTTTTTAGTGTGACAGTCCTATATAGACTTTATAAATAAATAAATTCATAAATGACACGATAAATTTCTAAATTTCAATTTTTCACGTCAGTTTTTCAGTTTTTTGATGGTATGTTGTAAAATTGCAATAATTGAAAACAAAAGGTACACAAATAAAAATTTAGTTGAATTAAATAAAATTAATGTTAAATAAATTAAATATTTCCTTCGTCCTCTATGTCCGCCCGTTCACCAAACTTTTTTTCTCAGTGTAGTTTATACACATGGCGTCTTATGGACACTGCTGACCGGATAAGGTAGATTATTACAGTTTTACAATATACTCTGACGTCATAAAAGAACTGATATTTGATAAACATAAACAGTGCCATTGAAAAAAATTATTAGAAAATGACACTTATCGCCTGATGACGAAAATCAACAAAAATATAATTTTTCAATTGTCTTTTCTGAATATTGTATAAATTTAACGTTTCTCACGAATTTGACACAATTAAAGACAAAATATACTACAAATATATTTATTGAATTCAAGGTACAATTTTGCATTATAATTGGACTGAAGACGATTACTCTGAACAATTATTTGTCAGATGTTCATTTACTTTTCAATTCAAATGATTGCGCAGTAGTATAGCCACTTTAAAATTGCTATCCAGTTATCGATTATTTGTTCATTTCTTTTCAATACAAATGATGATATTTAAATTAACAAAATGACCGTATATCGCATTGTCATCAAAAATTTTAATCGATTGAGAATAGAAGTATAGAACAGATTCGAAGTAAAGATTTGGTCAAAACTTGCATACTAATCAAAATTTGTAATGAAAGCATTCTGAAAAGTTTCTTATCCCAAAGCAATTATATATTCTCCTACATTTAATATAACTTCTACAACAATGATTATTCAGCTATAAATGTTTGAATACTCAAAACTCCTTATATATTTATTTTGCAATTGTAAAGACCTTATCTTAAACACGACAAATTTCTCACAAAAAAATAATTTCTCTTCACTTTTACATTTGTCTTAAAAAATAGAAGATGATAAATCTAATAAAAAAAACACACAAAAATTTTTACCAACATATTCTTTCCTTGCAAATCCAATGACAATATATCAAGAGACACGGTAGTGTCTTGACGCCAAGTAATGAAAGAATTTATATATTTTAAAAAAATAAATTTTTTTGGCAATTTTTGATAATAGTTATCGCAAAAAGCAATAAAATCGATAAAATAAAAAAAAATACGAGTATATAACTTTTTTTCAATTTGCCTACACACAAATATATACAATAGAACCTCGATCATCCGAACCCTCAATTATATCCGAACGATGACTTAGTTTATCCGAACGTTGGCGCGAGAGAGACATCGTTGCTCGCTGCCACTGCCGTGAGCAACAATGTATCTGCGAGAATCAGAAGAATGTTGCCCAACACAACTTCTCCTTCTCAAACGACTGCGAGACTTAGCCGCTCAAAACCGCGTTACAGCCCGTTCGTTAATTAAAAATTGACGATTTTATAAAAATAAAAAATAAAAAAAAGCATTCGATTTTTTTCAGGTGTTTAAAATACATACATATAATATATATTTCAACATTAATGTGTATGTCAAATTTTAATATACATATATGTATGTACTATTTTTATGTAAAAATGTGTTGTTTATGATCTCGTCCCAAAAACCAACGTTTCGATTATCCATACTTTTGATTATCCGAACTAGTCTCGATCTTAGAACTTAGAACTGGTCTAAGTTTTTTATTCTTTCCCTGCAAATTCCAATAACACTCTACTTATTTATTTTTAAAAAAGTGCTTTTGGTACATTTTGATAAAAGTAGTTATCGCAAAAAACAATAAAATCGCAAAAATAAAAAATACAAGTAACTTTTCTTTTCAATTTGCCTATACATGTAAATATATTAGCAATATACAAATTGTTAATTTTATCTCGCTTAGATTTGACTCAGGATATGAAAAACGACGATTAATACGCGAGAGGCTCGACCTTCTCTCGAAGCTTTCGGGAACACGTAATATGCGCTCTTTACCAATAAACGTGATGAGGAAGAAGAAGGCGAATGAGCAGAAAGAGAAACTTCGAGTACTGCGAAAAGTGACGAAAAAAAAAGAAAAAATAAAAAAAATAAATAAATGCAGCTTTCTTTTAAATGTCGCCACATCGCGAGAGTCGTCACAGAAAAATGATAATTATTGTCGTCCATACCAGCATTTATTACAAAATCAGCGAAAGAAAAAGAAAAAAAAACAAATGTTAGCCAGTCCATCCGCGAGAGACTTTCCTCTTTGCGGAATGAAAATCATCGTGACTGAAAAATCGTGGAGGCGATTAAAAACTCTTGCCTCGGGGCTCGAGCGACCGTGGCGAGGGTGTTTGAGGAAATTGCGAAAATTTATTAGCGAATGGGCAGAAATAGCGGTTAGATACCGTCCCGACTAGATCTTGGATGGAAAGATGGAAGAGAGAGAGAGAAAGAGAGAAGAGATTTATCGGATCTATCGGGCAAGGGAGAAAGAGGGAGGAGGATCGAATCGCGTTGATGTCGGTATTAATTGGTACGTACGGGCCCGCCGGATTACGGTTCTGTTGCTTCAATCGACTACTAATTGAACGACCGAGGCAGATCCCTTTTCGTCCCGTAAAGCATGCGCGTTCATCGCTGGTGTTTGTGCAGCTGGATTCAAGAAGCAACGACGATGATACCGAAGGAAAAACATCGGACGAGATTGAACTTGAGGGCCGCGCGCGGCCAGCGGATACGAGACTGATTACAGTGCGCGCGATCTTCTCTATCGCGTGTACATCGCGGGAACGATCGGCTATTTTGTAAAGAGAATAAGCGAGATCTGTGTGTACGAATTCTTCTTCTTCTTTTTTTTCTTCTCCATTTCCCGCTTTGCTGCTTGTTCCCAAACGGAAATAAAAGCTGCACGATCCATTCGAAAGATTTCTCGGTCGATATAACGCGCGTGGATATAAATCTGAGATTGAACGATCGTTGCATGGGAATTCGTTTCGGCTGGTTAAATCCCAACGCTTCGCGCGTATATAGTCGTGTATATAATCGAGGAAAGAGGAACTCTGATTTTTCACGTTAAGTCACGCCGACAAGCCGAGGAATCATCGTTCCAAGAGAGCGAGGGAAATTTCAAGAGATTGATCGAAAAGACATTCGATGATTATAAGGAGGTTGTAACTTCAGAGTAGTCAATACGACTATTTGAAAATTAAAATTATAATAAAACCTGAATTTGAAGGAAGCTTTATTTTATTAACTTTTTTATACGAGATTCAATTCTATTAATGCGTTTCAGAAGAATAGTTTTTTGAATTAATTTATACTTTTGAAAATTAGACACTGTTTTGAACGAATATGAAAGAGATTTGACACAGTGAACTGTCGATTAACTCGATAAATTTTTCTTATTTGTTCGATGACCCCACTTTTTTTTGTTCATATCATTAATAATACCTCCCTAGGAACATCATATAAAAAATTCATGTAATTTTCTATACAGTGTCTGCATGTGTTAATTGCTCAAATGAATACTCATACCCCATACGCAAAGCAAAATCATAACTTTGAAATGTATTTTTCTTCACAGAAAATTCGACAACCTATATAAATTTTGTGCTTATTGGAAAGCTAATTTTATTTTCAATCAAATCGTTATAGTTAGTTAGTTAGTTAGTTTTATTTCCTTACGTACAACTTTACAGTTTTAATAACGTTTCCCTCTGTTTATCACATATGAATACGGTGTACAGTATA
>JAPYYW010001303.1:0-31018 GCA_030522545.1 Cremastinae sp. A BG-2022a | reverse complement strand
CGTGTATAAGGACGGAACTTTACTACTCGATTACTCGAAAACAATGTAGACGATTTTTTTTCTGAATTTATATAAATTTCTTTAGTGACAAAGAACGTTCTTTCAAATTTTCATCGTGTCCTTAATAAATTTCGATTCCTCATACTTCTAACATGTAAAGCTTCATTTATTTTTGAATGATTCGCTGTCGAATCATATATATTTCTGTTGGAAAGTAAAATGCGACAGTTTGCGAAAAAAAATATAACATACCGGATCGTTGATACGGTTTTTTCGTTCCCTCAATAATACACTCTGGCACTTATCAAGATTTCAAACAGAATGCGCGATATTCTGCGTATACGGCCCGATTATTGTGTAAAAAGTGTGAAAACGGGTAAACCGGATGGAGCGCGATCGATAAGGATAGCCCGCGCACATTCGGGCCGCGACGAGTGGCAAAATACTTTGGCTGATGAATAAAAGTGTGTATTATTTCGTTCACTTTACGGCCAACATCTTGCCTATTGGCTTCACGAATGAGCACTGTTTGTTATGATTCGACGTTGGGTCGGGACGCACAACACCCGCGACGCAACAGTACGGGAAGAACCGGCGTTTATTTTCACGTTATTTTGACGTTCGCAACGCCCCTATTGTTTCTGTTGTTTGTTTACAATATTGTTAACAGCGTTTTGTTTCGCGACTGAGAAAACTTTGTCTCTTTCTTCCGCGACAGATTTTAAATGCACAATTCGATTGATTTCGGTCCTCGTTGTAGCAGATTTTTCGACTAATCTTTTTTTTTCCAAAATAACACGCATCTGTCAGTTGCTTACGCGCGCGTGTCCATCGCGTGAATGCGGCTCGGGTATGGAAACACGGAGCGCGCGGCACGTGGTCCTATACGAATCGGAGTGGAAACTCGCGGATCGTTCGACCAACCACCGTCAACCACCTGTTAACTTTCCCGAGCGCCTAACATCTCGAATATTTCGTGCGCGCGCACTTATCAGCGGGCGTCTGTTATCAATATATTATTAAAAAATACTTTACGGTTTTATATCTATTATGTCATGTCTGTGTCATTTCAACGTGCGCTATTTGGCTGAGATCGATTTAAAAGCTTTCGTTCTTGGTTGAATATAACGCGATGATCAAATCAGAGCTATCGAATTGCGGAGTCTTCGAATTTCCTTATCGGAAAGTGTCGATAACGTGGTACAAAAATACAGTTTGTACGTCCGTACACAGATGCCGCGCTGTGCTTCGACCAGCAGGCCCGAATGTAGCAGTTTTAGTTCATTGGCGCTCTTTTTTTAACAAGAAATCACTTTTATAATTTATAAGTACATAAATATGAACAAAGATTCTGATTTCGTTGATAATACTAATTAAATAGTCAGAGCAAAGTTTAAAAAATGCTTAATTAACTTTAACGTGAAATAATCGCGAAAAATAACAATGTATTGGCCAATCACGAGTGAAGGTCACACTGAGGTCGTGCCGCTTCGCATTTCTCATTGGTTCATTGTTGTGCTTGAATCCATTGTTGAGAACTCGCGAGATTCAAACTGTTCAACGTTTCAACAGTGCTCAGCAGTATGTAGTGCAAAAAAATGTAAAGTACAAAAAATTATAGTCTCTAAGCTAGAAAGCTTATATTTATTAGCTAAGAAATAAAAAGTGCGGAAAAAATTGCACAAGATGGGCAGAATGTCGGATGGAACAAGATGGATCAAGAGGGTTAAATCGTTATATGGAAACGATGTTATTCAGTAATTTTTTTTAAACTTATATTTCGATGATGATTTACAGTTGAAATAAAATAAGTAAGGAGTAATTTTTTTCAGATATCTGCATGAGGTGGATGTGGACCTTGAAGAAACGGAAAATTTTTTTAAGGCTCCTTACGAGAGGGTCATGTACACATGCTCCAGGCTAGCAAAAAGTTTCAGTGACACCGTGGCAAATATGCCAAAAAAAGAAAAGAATAAAAAATTAACATTATCCGAATACTCTCAGATTTTTGGTACACAAAATTTATGTATTTCATTGATGATTTATTTGCGATAATTTGTCAAATATAATAAGCGCCTGTTCTTTCAGATAACATTAAAATGGACGATGTGATCATAGACACTGAAAGACCTGAAGAGCCTGTCATTGAAGTAATCGATAATCCATTGGCCAAGTACATCAACGTGATAATTAACTTTGACGAATATTACGTAAAGAGTAGACCAGCGACTGAAGGGATTTTTTTTGGATGGAAAAACTGTCTGCATTTGTGGAATTTGGAAAAAATATTTGAAAGAATAATGTTATCGCCGCTAGGACATGAAAACATAAGTAATGGAGCATGGTGCAAAGAAAAACTTTTTCCAATTCTTAAAGCATTTGAAGATCGCCACCGGAAACTGAATTATCGTGCAATCCTGGAGTCCATCTTGAAAAAGGAAAAAGATGAAAAATCACCTCGAGTTTCAGTTGATAAATTCTGTGAATATTTCAATGTTATTGTCACAGAGGTCATTCCTGTAGACTTGCTAGGAAACACAAAAAACATGAAGATACTCAAAAAAGGATTGAAAGAATATTTTCGAGCACCTTGGAACCAAGAGATGTGTCTTAAACGATTCTTGTTTGCTATGGATGTGAGTGCACAATTTGCTCTTCAATGAAATTTACATTCGATATTGCTCTTTAAAAATATCAATTATCTAAGGTTTTAATCAAATTTTACACAAGTCTTTTTGGATCTTATGAGTACCTGTGTGTTTTCAAAAAACCCACTACATACAATTTGAAATATTTATTGGTAAAAATTTTAATTTTTTGTCTCCTCTCATTAGAAAGTGCATCAAAAATAAAAAAAAATGTACCATTAAATATCTCCATTTCTACATAATAAACTTTCGAACAACTTTGCATAGATTTTTATGCAATATAATAGATTTTTTGTTTAGTTTGTGAACAAAAATTTTCTGATAAAAGTAACTGAAACATTTCGCAATTTCAATAACTATATAGCAAAAGTATCTTCATTCTAAATTACCTTAAATTTAGAGAACGTTATTCCTTTTTTCTTTATTTTGTATTAAATTCAATTAAGCAATATTTAATTAATTTTAAAGATCTTAATAAACTTTTTTGTATTTCTCAAATACAATAAAAAACTTGAATTTTACTTTAGTGATAAAACCACCTTAAAAGAATAGTTTCACCTTGAAATTATCTTATTTTATAATAATTAAATAAATTGCAGATATCATGTATTACTTGGTTGAATGACAAGAAGCAAGATGAAAAGAGCCAGTGGTTCATGTTGGCAAAGCTGCTCAAGTGGCTGTTTGATGCATATTTTTTTGTAGTCTTCAAAGCCGTGTTTGTAGTCAAGAAAGATTTGTACAGCGAGAAAAAATTGTTTCTCAGCTCGTTTAGAATGAAAAAAATGAGCAAGTGCTACATGCAACTCATGACGAAGAAAGGTTGCCTGGTGGAAATGAAAAATGTTCCCGATTTTTCACAATATATAGAACTGCCACCAGGACAATTGACCTTATATCCAAAAACGAACGGTCTTCGAGCTATATTAAAGTTTCGGTAAGATTTTTTTATTATTTTAGAATTGTGATTTTTTTAAAATATTGCTCATCATAATTCAAGTTCTGTTTATAAAATTATATCGTTTTTGTTACAGATACAAAAAAACGCACTTGGATGATCTTACGGTGATAAAAATTTTGCTTCAACAACTGTTCATGCAGAAACATGGTAAACCCATGCAAAACCACTTGTATCACACCTGGTTGGAACACGCTAAAATGAGAAAAAAAGATCCGAATTACAAAGTTTACGTCGTTGCTTCGGATGTCTGTAACGCTTTCGGTTCAGTCGTCCAAGGTATTTTTCATTTCTTTCGAAATTTATTAATTTTTATTTGAAAATATACAACGCTAGAATTTTTTTTTAAAGAGAGACTTTTTGATATCGTCAACGACATGTTGAATAAGATTCCTGACGAGAACTTGCCGCTGGATCGTATGGCTGTGTTGGAGCCTAACAAAGGCTGGGGAAAAAATCCTGTGGTGCACAAACGTTGGTTCAGTTGCTTCAAAGTTTATCCACCAATGAAGTCCGGTTCAATAATAGCACCGAGTTTAATTCGGACACAGTTGATATCCAAGGAATACGTCCGCTCTTTTCTGGAAGCAATTATTTTTACGCAGACGGTAAATATTGCAAGCATTGAAAGAAAAAATTCTATTTGCTTGAATATATAAAAAAAATGCTTACAAAATGGGAAATAATTACACGCTGAGAGGAATAATTTTTTTTTTTAAGGTACGGTTCAACGGTGTCGAGTACATTCTGAAAAAAGGTCTCGCTCAAGGAACGCCCTTGTCTCCGATTTTATTCGACATGTATTACACTCACGCGATGAAAGACATTTTCCAACGTTTCATGAAATCCGGGGATTTGTTACGATTCGTTGATGATTTCTTGTACATCACGCCGGATGAAAGATCAGCGAGGACGTAAGTTAGTTACTATTTCCTCAATAAACCAATAAACCTCAGTAAACCAACCTTTCCTCAGTAAACAACGAATTTTCATTAGGTTCATAAATGTCTTGAGAAAGGGGAATCGTCCGTACAATTGTTGCTTCAACATGAAGAAAACTCAGACAAACGTTGCTTCAAAGTCACTCAAGCCAACTTCGCAAATCAATTTCATCGGATTCACATTGCACACCGAGTATCTCGCAGTCACCCCGTTTTATGATCACATTGAGATGCGTTATTGGAAATCGATGCAAAATATTAATTACAGGAATAAAATCAAGTGAGTGTAATCCATTGAACGACTTTTAAGATAATTTTATCGTTTTTTGAACACAATAAAGTTTAAAAATGAGCGTGTATGAAAATTTTTTTAAACGATTATAATGATAATATAATAAACAGAAAAAATAACGCATATTTTTATATTTTATACTATATTTTAAAAAATTTTTGAGCTCTCAAATGTAATTTTTTTTCTTCTCCATGTTTTATTTAAAAAACAATTGTAACGTTTTATAGGTACACTTTCGATACTAAATTACCAAAGCTGCAGTATTTTTCCTCAACATTTTTTTAACGTCTATTTCTCCCTCAGCATTTTCTAAGAAACAAAAAACATGATAGGATTATCTTAAAATTCACATTTGCTCCATTCGCAGTTATATTTATACCCGTTATGGAATATTATTTATTTAAGAGTATTTTTGACGTCAATTTTTTACAGCACTTTCGTGTTCAAGCTACGACGCATCGTGACATCCAAGTTACATCCTCTCTTGCTGGACAACAGAATCAACGATCGAAAAGTATTGGTGAGAACCGCGAAATTGGTAAGTCGGAAAATGGCAATCTGTTGCAAGTTCCTTTTATTGCGAATATTCGACCAACTGGGGAACGACGCGTTCGCAATCTGGTGCGAAATTCGCCGTACCATCGACAAAGTGATTAAACGGTTCGATCGTCCCTTTGACAGTACGTACGTAAGAAATAATAAAATCGAGATCGATGTACTCGATACAAATAGTGGTAATACATGTGAATTACGAATTTCAGGTGAAACCTTGCGCAAAAAGGTCTTGAGGAGAGTCAGTCTGACCATGTGGAAATCGTTTTACAGAATTTTCGCCAAGAACAGACACACGCGTCTACATATTTGCTCTCGAATAAGAGAAATTATTATGTACAAGGCGCCAATCCATTGCTAGTTCGTCTAGATAAAAGTAATGTATTTTTTATAAAGATATTTTCTATTTTTTTTTAAATTTTTTTATATATGTGATATTGGCAGTACTTGTGCAAAAAACAATGACATCGCGTCATCGACACAAATCATGACAATAAGTATGAGTTATAAATTTCAGGTCCAACGCAAAATCTCAAGAAGAGTCTGATTATGTGGAAATCCTATATGATTTTCACCAGGAAAACAAGAGATATCATCATGCACACAGAGTGATCACTTCACTAGTTCATTTAAAGTACAAGTAATAAATACTATATTTTTTTAAAGATCTCACGAAAAAAATCGCATTATGTTTCATTTGAATGATTAATATTTTTCATTATTTTCATTAAATTTGATTTTTTGTTTGTCTATTACATTTCGTTGTGTTATTCAGTTACTTGAATAAATTTTATAATTGTATTTCTAAATTACCCTGATTTTGATAATTTTTTCAATTTCTTGGGCTCCAAATTTGCTTCATAATACGATTTCTAAAGTTTTTTTTTTAATTTTACATCTATTTAAACATAACGGCAAAGAGCTTTAAACAAAATTCTAAAGTATCTGTTGAAAATAATTTTGCACTGAAACGTCCTGTAAGTTATACAGTTGGGACGGAGAAATCTCTCTTAAGTAATATTTCCCCTTTTCCTCCACTAAAGTTCCAAAAACTCGACTATGCATGCGTATCGTCGCAATACATTAGTTTTACATCTTAGGATTAAATCTTAGGATTTAAATCTTAGGATTTTTTTTAAACTTGAGGAAGCTTCTTTGAAGTACAATAAAGAATTGTGAAAAATTTCAACAAGTTCCACTACCCAGAAGTCAAGATATCAAGAATTGAAGAGTGCTCTTATGGGAGAGTACAAAAAATGGTGATTTTTGACAATAAATATTTCGAGTTCTACGTAGTGAAACATCTTCAAATTTAATATACAATTGCGCATTGTATCAAAAAAGGTTTTTCCAAATTTTCAACAAAATTTACGAGAGATTAATAACTTAATAGAGTATAACTTATAAAAGGTTCGAGTGTACTTGACGATGTTTGTATTTATAAACAAAACACAAATACACGCGGTAAAATTTTGAGGTTACGTTGTGAGTGAAAAAAGCGATAGATGATAAAGCAGAAATTTACTGTAACCTCCGTGTTGGAAAAACCAGCGAGCCTGTCCTACGAGTTCAAATGATTGGTAGAAACGAGTAGCAGCTTTCAGCAAAATTTACGAAGATAAAATAATGGATCGTTATAAAAAATTAGTACTCGCACGATGAAAAGTTATCAAGGAATAGCTACGCAAGATTTTAATCATTACGAATTTCGGTTTTGCCGAAAAATTTGAATAAATCGAAAGAGCTTTTTTCGAACATACTCTGGTAACGTCGTGAATCAACAATAGATGAGTTTCGGAACGTCCGGTTAGTGACGCAATATCGTCTGATCCGTATGCATGCTGGGATTGGCCCACACGGGTGTCGGACGATCATTTGTAATTTTTTTTTCCTTTTTCGTGCTAGTATGCCCGTACGCGTTTGACATATCGTGCGCGTTTCCTTATTGACAATTCACTTGCAATAGAGGATTTAGTGCGAACATTTGACAAATTCGTGACGAGGAAGAAAAAGAGGACAAAATGACGGACCCGGGAGGCTGGGCTCCTGTCCATGACAATGAATTTACTAATTTTGCAGCAAACGATAGCTTCAATCTTAACGAAGTAACTGGCATCGATGGTACGTAATTAAAATGCATCGCTCTTCCTTTCGCGCGTGTATGCGTTCAACGAGAAGTAAAACTTTTATTACTGTACCGAATAAATGTATTCGCATAAATTATACTAGCGAAATTCCATCGATAAAAGTCGAATATTTTTAGAGGCGCGCTTTATTTTTATTTTCGACGCTCGCGCTCGTAATTTCGAATCTTCTGCGTATAACTGCGTTGAAAAAACTGGCACCTGCCTGTCATCGGGCCAGACGTGCTCGCGACGAGATCGCCGGAGGCTCATCATCCGCAATATTTATTTTCAGATCTGCTCAAAAATTGCGAAACGGAGTTGATGAAAACTGAAAATTTGTTCAGCGATGATACTCTGCTGTCGGACTTGGACGAGCCCATACCGATGGATGGAGATTCCTTTGATTTTTTGAACATGCCGTCCAGCGGAGATCTGGACGACTCGAGACTCCTGGAGAGCATCCAAACTTCCAATGTTATGATGGCAAACAACGGACACCAGCAGACTGTTTGTCCATTGGTGCAGGAACCCAGCCATGCTCAAACTCCGCCACAGAGAATAACGGTCGCTCCGCAGGCACCCACCGTCTTCAGCTCTCAGTACACGATTCCTCAGACCATGAACTTTAACGTCCAGTCGCCGGTCGTTACGCTCTCTCCTGTCCAGACTCAGCAGAGGCAACTTATCTTGCCTGCAAAATTGATCAAATCGGAGCCAATTGTTTATACACGAGGATCCCAGGCTGTCACGTCAACTCCGGTACCTCATCAAATACACACATTGGTGAACACAACGAACGGAACAGTGCTTGCCACGGGTAAACTTTTACTCTTTTGTTTTCTTAAAATTATTTCGAAATTGTAGCCCCATGGCTTATTGTTTTTTATTTCACATTATGTTATTTTGTTCTGTTCGCTTTTTAGGCATTCCTGTTGTTTTGGATACAGAAAAGGTTCAAATAAATCGCATAAATACAAACTCGCACGTCACTGTACCGAAAGTTCGCGAAGTTAAGCGCAGCGCTCATAACGCGATTGAGCGACGCTACAGAACGTCGATAAACGACAAGATCGTGGAATTGAAGAACATAATAGCTGGAGAGGATGCTAAGCTCAATAAATCGGCGATACTTCGCAAGACTATTGATTACATTCGGTAAGCTTTTAGTTTAACATTTCGTTGAAAATTTGCATAAAATGTTCATACGTGTAAACGACTCCTTTATGATTTATGATTTCTTTGAAGTCGTTTACACTTGTGTGTTAAATTTTTAGAGGTTCCATTGTGCGAAAGTCGAGATATTTATTGCTTAAAATTATCCTATTATCTCTCATGGTAGTACGTGTTAAAAGTTGCATATAATGAATATCTCGAATTCTGTGAAGTGAAATCTTCCATAACTTCGTACAGATTTTTATACAACAAAACTTTTTATTGGACTGCACCTAGAGAACTACCTTAAGTAGTACATAAAAAATAAAAAATAAACAGAATTTATTATTTCATGATCAATGATTTGTTTTCCTTCTTATTGAGATGTCAAACTTTATAAATATCATGTCTTAAAATTTTTTCGTTCAAACATATTTTAGAGCTTGATTGTATTGACAACTATCTTAAAACAACTTTACTGAATTTATGGTATTTCTACCACGACAGTCCGTTTGAAAGTTTCTTTCCTATGTAAATTAAAGGTAAAATCATCAGTCGAAATTTTTTTTCTATAGATAAAAAAAAAACTAGATAAACCTTCTTTGTTGCTGTATAAAGATTGGTGCCAAATTGTAAAAGGTTTATCTACCTAGAAATCAGGATATTTCATGTCGAAAATTACAGTTTTTACGCAGGCTCTCATGGAAAGTTACAAAAAGATACGATTTTTAACAATAAATATCTCAATTTCTAGATGAAAAAACCTTTTAAAATTTGACACACATTTGAGCACGACGTTAAAGAACATATGTGCAAAGTTTTAAGAAAGTCTATAGAAAATAATTTTTACCATAGAACCACGATAGAACTACCTTAAGGTAGTACAACCGCAAAATCGTGTTGAGACAGATTTTCTTAAAAATTTGCACAGGCCTTCTTTAATGTCATATATGAAAACATGTGTCAAATTTGACAAAGCTTCACCATCTAGAAATCGAGATATTATACATTGAAAGTCGTTGCTTTTTTCGAATCTCCCATAAAAGCCCATGTTAAAAGTAGCAATTTTTAAAAATTCATATCTAAATAACTACATGGTAAAGCCTTTTTAAATTTTGCAAACACGTTAACACAATGCTAACGAAGATCTGCAATTTTTGAATACATTCTGTTTCGAGAGATTTCAACTGATGATTTTACATTTAGTTAACACACGAGAACAAACTTTTGAATAGTACAACTATCAACTATTAATACAACCATAAAAAAAATACAATGATCAGTAATAAAAAAAAATTATGGCAATGACGACGTTAAACTCTCGCGCAACTGAAACATTTCTCTTTACAGATTCTTGCAAAATTCCAACGCTAAGTTGAAAGCTGAAAACATGTCGTTGAAAATGGCTGCGCAGAGGCAAAATTTGCGAGAACTTTTGTCGTGCGGCGAGCTCACGCCACCGCGTTCGGACACGAGCGAGCCTTCTCTGTCGCCCGCGCCAGCTCCTCTTTCGCCTGCTTCTCCGGTATCGGTGAAGGACGAGCCCCTGTGCGACGTCCTACACAGTCCTCAGCAATCGGTCACCTCCGCCACCGGTGGACTCCGGGATCATACCAGGCTCACGCTGTGCGCCGTTTTGTGCATGTTTATCGCGTTCAATCCTTTTGGAATAATTATAAACAACTTTGGAAAATTGAACAGCGATTACGAAATCACTAGACTGGAAGGGAGAACCATACTCGATTTTTCAGGTACTTTTCTTTCAATTTTTTTTAGGGATCTCGATATTTTTAATATTTTAGCATTTAATCGTTTGTATTAATAAAAAATATCAATGTTTTTATTATAAATCTTGGTATAATAAAGATATTTAGAAAATATCAATGGTTATAAGATAAAATAATTGATAAACTTTTTTACAGATCCTACGGATTCGGATTCAAAGATATGGAGCAGTGTTTTACTCTGGGTAACGAACGTGATAGTGATAGCGTGTGGACTTTGTCGTCTGCTGTTGTACGGTGATCCTGTAATACCGTCATCGAGCAAGGCTTTTCTGGAGCTTCGCCGTTGGAGACGTCAGGCCGAGTTCAACATGTCGTTGAACGAGTACGAGAAAGCCTATTCGGATCTACGACAGTGTCTTCATTACTTCGATCGAACATTACCGACATCGCGCGCTGAGATCGCTCTGGCAACTCTGTGGCAGATCGTACGACAGGTGTTGCACAAATTGTGGATCGGCCGTTGGGTTTTGCACGTGGGAAAGTGGCTGACGGAAAAATCGGAGCGCGGACAGGCCGAGAGTTCCGCGATGGAATTAGCGATCGTTTATCATCGTATTCTTTCCCTCCGCTTGTCCGAGGGCTCGACCGATGCGACGCTGTTCCTCGCTCTCTCTGCGGTTAATTACGCCGAGGCCGCTGCCAATGTTATGCAGAAAAACAATCTCGTCGAGATATACGTTAACGCCGCTCTGTGCTTCAAACAATCGCCGTTCCCCTTCGTCCACAAATATTACCTCGGCAAAGCTAGATCGATCCTGTCGACGTGCGTCGTGCCGCCGAAGCTGAAATGGATCATGACCGACGAGGGGGCTCGGTTCATCACCTCGCAGAAGTGGCAGTACGGAAATCCCGTCGCCAGCGAATTCACGTCGCAGAACAGCAAAACCGATCCGCTGTCGTACGCGGCGCGAGCTTACCGCGAGCACCTCATCTCCCAGTGCCTGAGACTTCTCGCCGGGACCGCTGGCGAGACTCACGCTTCCGCTACGCTAGAATTAGCCAAGTGCATCGTCGCGTCGGCTGACGTCGAAACTTGCTTCTCCAACGACGTTGCGATCAACGTTCGCAGTGAGTTACCTGGTTTTCTCTCCCGCTGCGCCTCTCAACATTTTTCACGTTTATCTCTATTATTTTTGATTTATTGATCTATTATTCCGATTTATGTTGATTCGTTTTTCATAATTATTGCCCAAGGCGTAAATAAATTGTATTCATTCATTCTCTTTCCATCAACAGCGAAGAGAAAATTATAAAATTACAAATCTTTTCAGCGTGCGAGGACGAAATCGGAGTTTGGTGGGGCGCCGTGATGTGCGTCGCGGCCAGTTGGAGACTCGGTGAGAACGACTCGGAATCCTGGACGATCGTCGAGTCGCGATTTCCTTTCGAGAAAACTCAGCAGAACGGCTGTACTGGCAATTCGAATCCCCTTCCCCACGCTGTACTCGCTGTCGTCCAGGCCGCGAGACGATCGAGCTGCAGAGGCTCGACGAGGCTCGTCGAACAGGCTGGCACGCTGCTCGAGGATTCTATGGTCTATTCCAACTGCAAACAGCAGTCGTCGTACAACGTGCAGGTACGATAACGAATTTCACGAAAACTTTCGAATATTCGACGAAACAAACATTTTTTCGACTCGTGATGTGAGTTTTACGATAACAGCGTTAATTGCCTGCTATGGGTATGCATTGTAGTTGCATTGCATGTCGATAACCACAGTACAATACTTCTACAGTGCAATTCCTATGGCAGGTCGAAGCAACGAAAATTTTATTTATCGCGTAAATAATTGTCGGAAATAATGTAAGTTTACATGTTATTTTCTAATCCTGATTAAATGCAATTCTTTCTATCGTTTCGATCAATTTAAAAGCTGGCTCAGCTGTGGGTCTGCGACTGGTTGCTGGAAATCCGCACAAATCTTTGGCAAGAAATTGGCGCTGAGGATGGAAAAGTAACGGCGAATTCTTTCCTAGCTGGTTTCCAGAGAGATCTTGCACGACTTCGTCAACTGAGTCAACACATACCTGTGAGTGCTGGATTAATCAACGTCAAATTTTTGTTTTACGCATAATCGTGTTTATTCTTCTAACGTTAATTTTTAACGCAGTCGGTGATGCAGCGTGTATTCCTTTACGAGGCAACGGCTCGTATAATAGCAGGCGCTGCGCCGGTTAAGACGCAAATTCTTCTGGACCGAAGTCTGCACCACAGAAATTCTCGGACGTCGATAATTTGCGGTAAAGATCGATCGCAGGAGCACGGCAACGGCGAGCGGGAACACGCGGCAGCCCTCTGCTTGGCGTGTCGACATTTGCCGACACTCTTGTTAACTTCGCCGGGTGAACGGGCTGGCATGCTCGCCGAAGCCGCGAAAACCCTCGAGAGAATCGGCGACCGGAAACGTCTTCAGGAATGCTACGAGCTCATGCGTCAGCTTGGTCCGGCTATTTCCGTAAATTGAATTTCAAAGTAGAAGATTCTTGATACGTAAATAATAACGCGATCGCATTGTACATAGTCTCATCACTGGATCGTAATAAAGAATATCTCAGGCATAGATATTTTTGGTCGTACGTTTGGCAACTCTCATCATCATCTCTTGTATCATAATTGTTTTTCTGTAATGATGTAAAATATTATTTATGCTTTGTACCGTTGAAAATAAAGAAAATCTGTACAACAAAAATAAAGGCTGCGTTCGTCATTTGTAATATAAGCCTTTTAATCTCATTTATATACTTTTATAAAGTAATTTAAAAATAATTTTAAAAAATATAAAACTCTTCTTGGAAGCGCAGTTGTATCCACATTTGCGTGTGTAAATAATCACAAAGTGGATGGAGCCATGGACGGAATACAAGCATTCGAATAAAGATCACTTTAAAATACAAAGTAAAAATAAATATCTCAGTCAGACGTTGTATCTTTCAATTTGTAGTCGGACAGCGACAATCTTCGTAAACCCGTGAAGTTTCCGGCATGCTCACGAATAAGTTGTTCCGGATCTGCATACTTTGAACTCCAAATTTTGAAGTATTCCTTGGTGTCGACATGAGCAAAGTCCGTGATGTTGAATTCTTCGCGTAGAGCTAACTTCCAGACCTGCAATTTAATCGTTATATATTTATTTATATTTTTCATATATTTATATGTTTTTTTAAGATAAATTTTGTTGTTCCCACGGTAGGAATTTTATTATAAATAATATTTATTTAAGAATGTATGTATTTTATCAAAAATTTAAACATTTCTTGTTGTATAAACGATAAAATAAGAAAGATTATAGAAATATTCGGTAAAACGATTTTGAATTAAGCACGAAATATACTTAAAAATTTATCCAATTCTCATAAAAATAGAACTCATACATTCCTAATATTTTCGTCACTGTGCAAAGTTCGTTACCTCATCTTCAGGTATTGGTGTCGGAGCCGGTACGTTGCCATAAGTTCCCGGAATCGTGTACACGTGCAAGTTGTACATCATGTAGTTAAAAGTATACATTTTGCTCGGTTCCGAAGTACTGAATGTTATCGACCTCGGGGAGCAGCAGTCGTTGCCCGGAGGATACAAAGCTCTCGTGAAATAACTTCCTGGCCTGGCGACGCCCCACATCATGGTTTGCAAAGAATATCCGTGAAAAACTCCTCTTAGCTTGTGATCGCGAGTATCGGCTGGATATATGCCGAACAGTGCTAAATGTTTACCTAAGGAATAAAAGATGAAAAAAAATGTAGTGAACGCAACGAGGGTCAAGATATTAAGAAAGCAAAAGTACAAAATGTGAATTTGAAAAAGATTCTGGTTGTAAAATTAAAGGTCTATAATGATGATATCACCCAAATAATGATATAATAATAATATAATAATCACTCAAATAATAGTCTTCTTTTTTCCAATATTTTCCACCAGAAGCACACTTTTCTGGTGTATCAAAGTTTTGCATGATCTTGCGAAATGCAAATCTATCCAGCACAAAGCCTGCCTGGGCAACGTTGTAGGCTTGACCCCAGAGCACTACTGCATGTCCCAAATAATGTCCTTCGTTAAAATCCAATGGAGCGACCAAGTGTCTCAAATTTTCAAGCACAACCATAGTGTCATCTTTGACAAAAATCACCCACTCCAGATCACCATTGATCTCTGTGCCATTGGATGCGTTTGCAAACTTCCAAACGTGATTCATACTCTCGCACAACATTTGCCAAGACGATGTCAACTTCATTGGAAAGTTTATAATGGATAATCTCATATCATTTACGTTTCTACTAAAAAAATATAATTTATTGCATTTTTGTCCCCAAGTGTCCACTATAGATCTCGCTTGCTTGGCTTTCTCCACGAAAACTATACATGTGACATGAACTCTCGATTTCAGCCATTCTGACTCCAAAAGAGCATTTTTGTCATATCTCTGATCATCTGGTCCATATTTGTGGCGATCCATGTTTATCGGTGATATTTGCACATTTTGTTGCTTCAACCAATCTCTGTATGTCATGTTTCTTTGTACTTTAGAGCCACTTTTCTTCATCCAGGAGTAGAAATCTGCATTTCCTTTTCGTTCACTGATGGTCCTGGACGTTGACAACAGTGATCTCTCCACTGACAGGTACAAATGACTGTTGCACAGCCAGGAAAAATAATTTTTGCACTTATAATGTTCCACATGTTCTTCATTGATCGTGAATATGATTGTAGTAATAATAAAACCTATTATAAAGCCAAAAATAAAAATACAATTTCTTCCTATACAGTATGGAGACATTGTTGCATGTAAACAAAATAAATACTTTGTTTTTGCATGATTTGAGAATCACTCGGATTGTACCTGCAAAGCAAAGAAAAAATTGGTTTCTTACTTACGTTATACAGTTTTTTTATAGAAACGAACTTTAATATTTAACCAAAGTAGTTTTTTGTTTTTTAAATATGCTATATCAAATTAATGTTTTATTCACCTCTTTATTACAGCTCCAACAAAAAGTAACGGGTCAAGTTTTGTTAGTTCGAATCATTGTTTCTCGTTAAAAAAAAATCTTGCAAAAATAGACTTATGTACCTTTATTGTTTCCTTCGATAAACAAAATATTAGTAGAGAGAAAAAAGTCATGCTGTTTTTTTAATTGGACAGGTGTGTATGGAGTTTCTGGACAGGTGCCACGAGAGGCAAGTTCCACTTATCGCCCACAAAGCCTTTGTCTTATCCTTATTACATTGGTTTTGGGTCTTTGTGGTCGTTTTGGACAATAAGTGGAACGCCTCCAAAAATATGTATGCTTCTTTTACCAATCGTCGATAATTATTATATTTACACACTCGTATCATGTGTAGGTGATCGAGGCACGCACACAGGGTGTCAATACATCGAGACGAGTTTAATAACGTGTATACTTGACAACAATGCGTGTGTAAATAATGAATAAATAAATAAAGTGAGACAACGCGAATAAAAAATAACTTGATAATAGTTAAATTCTAGTTATATATTGTCCATTGAAATACTGTCATCCCTTAATAACAAGAAGACGTAATATTCATGACTGACGAGCAACCTAACCTCACAAGGGTACTTGCGAAATTTCGTAAATTTATGATCGGTCAAATCATTTCTCATGATACGAATAAATCGAGACAATGCTGGAGGGACTCGTCGCTTGGGTGCTCAATAATTATTTGGGCAAATACGTCGAAAATTTGAATACCGATCAATTAAGCATTGCATTGCTTTCTGGTGAGATCATTTTCAATGCCACTTTTTCTTGTTTACATTACGATCTTAATTTGCATAAATGGTGTCATTCTGGTTTATTTTTAGCAGATTCTCACTCTCTTGTGACATTAATATTCCACATTTCGTGACTTTCGTATATTCACTTTTTAGAGACACATTTCTTTTATGAATTCTTTTATAAACTTTCAAGTAAATATTGACGTGAGTAAGCTGCAATAAATTGATTTTATTTTTACTTTTTTTTGATGCAGGAGAGGTTGAACTTGAAAATTTACCACTCAAGAGAGAAGCATTGAGGCACATTGGGTTGCCGATTGAGGTAAAGGCTGGATTCATTGGAAAAGTTAGATTGCAAGTGCCGGTGAGACAAATAAGAACAGCGTCTTGGGTGATAGCTATAGAGCAGCTTTATCTCGTAGCTGGACCAATTTGTTTGGAAGAGGTATATATTTTTAAAAATTACAGCTTATTTTGGTATTAGAGAGCAAGTCATGGAAAAATACTGTTTTTTTTTCAGTATGATTCTGAAGTTGAAGAGCAAGCCCTCCAGGAGTACAAGCACAGCCGTTTGGACTCCCTGGAGGCCAGATGGCAAGCACACAAGGAAGATCCTGGTTATTACGCAGCCAGTTACAGTTCATGGCTGAGTTATGGCACCTCTTTGGTAACAAACATCATTGAAAATTTGCAACTCAACATAAAAGATGTTCATCTGAGGTACGAGGATGACGTTACATTCTCTGATGGTAAATATATAAGACTATATAGCACAAAATAATATTAACTTTAGTTGCTCGCATCTTTGGAGTATTACTCCAATAGACTCTAGACATCTTTTGAACATTTTCAGACTAATTATAAGCAAAAAATGCAAGAAATAAAAAAAATTGATTTTTGACAATGCTTCTGTGTGACCCAAACTTTTTACAATACTTATTTAATTGGATCACAGACTCAAGAGCTCTGACTCAACAACTGTGACCAAATAAACTCTAAAAACTGTTCACTCTGATAATAATATTGGAGTCTGTTAGACCCTGTGTGAGTTATTAGGTTTAAAACAGCAAAAAAAGTTGATAAATACGATTCTAAAGTGTTCAAGATAAAAGTAATATTGTTGAATTTCAATAATACAGGTACTGGCATAGCTCTGGGCATTACGATCAAGGGATTAGCAGCTCAAAGCTGCGATGCCAGTTGGGTGCCAGGGTCGACATCGTGGAACCTCGGAGACGCGTCGTACAAGCTTATGGAGCTGGACGGCCTGTCGGTGTACTGGAATCACCTGAAAAACGAGAATCAGTTTTTTGGGAGACTGAACTTGGGCGACTTGGCGATGTCCATGAGCGATACGGGTAAAACACTCTGGAAATATTTTCTATCTCCGGTGAGCGCTCAGGCTCACATAAAGCGGGATCGTTCGGAAAATCCTCTGAGATCGGTGGCAAGGCCACGAATCGTCGTCGATCTCCAACTCGATCAAGTACCGTTGTCGATCACGGATGAGCAATACGAGCAAATAGTCAAGTGCGTAAAGGAGCTAGAGGAGATCGATCGTCGTCGTAGGCAGAGACGATGTCGGCCGAGCGTGCCGATATCCGAAGCGCCCTTGGAGTGGTGGAAATACGCGGCGCGTTGTCACATCGGAAAGGACACCCTGAAACGAAAAATGACTTGGGAAGATGTTATACGGCGAGGCAACGAGAACGTTTCTTACGTCGAAGCCTACACGAAATTACTGGAGAGCCCGACCTCGAGTTTACCACCGGATACGAAACTGTTGAAGGAGAAAATGGAGCTCGAGCGGAGCTACGACGATCTGCGCATGTTGCGCGAATTGTCGATGGCCCGGGTAAGACCCCCAAAGTCGACGACGCAGGAGACGACGGCGGCGAAGGTTCCGCCAGCTCGCGGCATGCTCGTCCAGTGGTTTCCTCAGTGGTGGGACTGGCACTCGAAAAATTCTCAGAGCAACACTCAAACTTCGTCGTCCTCGACGTTCGACGGCGAGCTCCTGGACGTTCTCGCGGACACCATCGACGACAATACCTTGCTACGACGCGACACTGTCTTCGGACAATTTAACTTTGCCCTCTCGAAAGGCGCGATCTCGGTGTGCACCGCGGAAAACTCGAGCACTCCGAAGAAAGTGATGGAACTGCAGTTCGAGAGAGTCCATCTGACTTACGAGTCGAGGCCACGATCTGGATCTCACAAATTCTCCATCAGTCTCGGAGCTCTCTATCTTCACGACTTTCTCACGGAGAAGTCCATGTTTCCGATTCTTGTACAACCGCAAACGACGACGAGTTCCACCTCTCGGCTTCGATCGTCCTCGGAGAAACTCGTTACGCAACCCTCGGAACCCCTTTTCGAGATGATTTACGAGAAGAAGCCACTGCACATGGCCGTCGATCACTCGCTCCACGTTAATTCCAGATCGCTCGACGTCGTTTACAATCCCCAAGCGATACAGTGGCTCACGAGTTTCATAAGCAAGCCTCACAGGGACTCGTCGAATCGTCGTATCCAGGCAATGAAGAGGCGAACGCGCAGGCAGATAATAAAAAATTGGGAACAGATTCTCGAGGGAGAGGTCGTCTATCGATCCTCCTGGGACTTGCAGTTCAAGATCTCCGCGCCTCAGATCTTGCTGGTCGAGAGTTTCACGGACTCGAACGCGGCCGTGGTCGTCGTCGACTTCGGTAGACTCCACTTGGCCAATAATATCAAGAGCAACGACCCAGTTATATTTCGACCTGGCTCGCCGGGCAGCAATGAGGATGACGACGACGACGACGACGAGAGATTCGAGACGCCTTGTTCAACGCCACCGGGCAGCCAGGAGAACGGCTCCATCGAGAATTATCCAGGATTGTCAGAATCCGCGTTTCACCACAAGTTGTACGACCAATACGCCGTGGACCTCTCCGATCTTCAAGTACTCGTTGCCAAAGTCAAGGACAACTGGAAGCACGCCCGTACGCGAGGAATGTCCTCGCTCCACGTTCTCGAACGCTTCAACATAACCCTGCAGATCGAGAGACGGGTAGTCAGTACGACGGATCCTCAATTCCCGTCCGTCACGATATCCGGAAATCTGCCGAGGCTCGTCGTCCACGTGAACGAGCAAAAGGTCGATGCGATGAGAACGATGTACGCGAGACTCTCCAAGTTCATCGGCCGTAGCGGCAACGTCGCGGAAACGGATACGAATTTGGGCGAGGAACCGGAGAGCCCGAAAAAAATAAACGAACGAAATTCGAGTCACGCGATGATGGTGCAGTTTATAATCGATCAGATGACCTTCGAGCTGCAGTCGAGGGGTCGGAGCGTCGCAGAATTGCAGGTGTCGGGCGTTAAAACCGCCCTGAGCAAGAGGCCAGCCGACCTGAGCGCTTCTCTGTCGGTTCACGGTTTGCTGCTCGTGGACGCGATGCAGGAATTCGGACCGGACTTTGAGCTTTTGGTCGCGAGTCACAAGCACGTTGGCATGGACAGCGTTTCCGGAAGTTTGAGAGACTCCGAGCCGACTTCCCCGACGTCTCCGGTCTCGCCAGGCTCGCCGGATCCGACCGTTTCCCGGAAATTAACGTCACCGGTGGCTCTCACCCGGGCACTGACCAGTCTGGCTCGCGACGGGAAAAATCCCTCCTCCCCGCAGAACAATTCCTTCGCCGGCCTCGACCAGCTCGACACCGAGGCTCTGATCGTCATCGAAATAATCCTCGTGGACGATCCCACAGAAAATCTTCGAGTGGCCAACATACAGTTCAACAATCTCGACATCATAGCGAATCAAGAAACGATCGTCGAACTAATGGGTTTCGCCAGAAGGATATTCCCGACGAGCAAATCGAGCTCGAAGCGCATCGAGAGGTACGACTCGGTAACGAGTTTGACGAACGAGCCGAAAGTCTCGACGAGGACCGAGATCACGTTCGACTTTCATCGCTTGAACGTTCTTCTGTTGCGCGCGATAATGCAGGATAGCCACTTGGTAGGGCAGAAAATCGCGACAGCGACGATGTCGGACGCGAGGATTCAAGCGACGCTGGCGAACAAAACGTTCATCCTGGGATCTCTGGGCGGTCTTCAGGTGCTGGATCAGACGCTGATCGGTAAAACGCATCAGAGAATAATAAGCGTTGGTCGCGATCCATTGGCGGATCCCCCGAGTCAGCAGATCGAGCACTTTCCGACGTTGTCCGACCAGCCGGAAGCCTTTCGGTTCTCAGCGACCCGGAGCTCCAACCAGTCCGAGACGCTGGACAGCGTCGAAACCTTCGCCGATGTCTCCATAAGGGTCGGAAGTGTCTGGTACACCCACGCACCCCACTTAATCGCGGAATTGCGTTCGTGCGCGGACGAATTCAAACAGTATCTGAGCAATCTTGCCAGGCAGATCGGAGCGGCCGCGACGGACATGGCGATCGGTCTGGTGCACGCGGAGGACTGGTCTGTACCCCAGAGAAGACGCCTTCCGAGCGTCTCGATCGATGGCAACGAGAATCCGAGTATTCTGCGACTGAAGCTCGACCTGGTGCTGGACAGCCCGGTCCTCGTTGTTCCACGTTCCTCGGCGAGCGGGCAAGTATTCGTCGCGCATCTCGGCACAATGTCCCTCCAGCACGAGCCCTCGACCGAGATCACTCCCAAGCACAAATTGACCCTCGAGGTCAGGGACATGAATCTCTACTCTCTGGACGTATCGAGGAAAATGAGCCAGGTTACGAGTCTGCCCATAAGAGCCGAGGACATGTATTCCTGCAGGGAATCCGGAAAGCCTATACTCCACGACACTATGATAAAAGTCGCGATAGAGCGCGAACTGCCGACCGGATTCGCTAGCCAGGAAATTCTGCTGGAACAGGAGAGCCTGGAAAATCCGATCGTTCATGTGCACGGGAGCGTCATAACTCCTCTACAAGTCTCGTTGTCGCGAGGTCAGTACGAGCAGCTTCTGGATACGATCAATCGTTTGTTTTCAATGCCAACAGCCGAGTCAAAAGTCCCGCAGAATCTTCAGAGGTCCACGTACTATTCCGACAAATTCGACCTGTCGGTCAAGGCGTTGTTCGAGTTGCCTACGTTGAGCGTCGAGCTGAAGCAGGATCGTTCGGAGCAGCCTCTCGTCGAGCTGTCCATGTGCAATTTCGTGGCCAAGTACGAAAAATTGCAAAAGAGAAAATCGACGATGCAGGTCTCGCTGCGTTCGCTTCTGGTCGAGGATCTTTTGCGCCCGGTCGGATCCAGCCATCGTTACATGATGCGATCCTCGGCGCCGACGAGAGTCAGACCGCCCGTCGGGGTGTCCAAGTCCTGTCCAGATTTGGCATTCAATCGACATTGGAAGACGTTTCGAGGCAGCCTGCCGGACAGACTCGAAACGGACACGCTCTACGGCACGATTCCGGCCCATTGGAGAAAACCACCGTCTATGGCCGACACGCCGAACACGCCGCCACCGTCTCCCGGAGCTCTGACCAGCGAGGAAAATCTCGTTCTCCTGAGCTTCACCATGACCGACCTCGAGCCTGGTCCGGACGGACGAGTCGTGCAGAACAAATCCACCAGCATCGACTTCAATTGTCTCGACCTGGTGATCAGCGTCGAATCCTGGATGATCGTCCTTGACTTTTTCAGCATAGGCACACCGACGACGGCGAAGCCTCAAATAACGGTGCACCCTGCAACGACGGTCATGGAACATGAGGAAAATCGAGACGTTCGTTCGGAGACGGATATAGAAGTGAGGTCACTGAGTCTCGTTCTTACTCAGTTCGATCGTGAGATCGCCAAGGCGAACATTTCGAACTTTAGCATGCACATTCTCAAAGAGAGCGAGAGAACGAGAGTCTCCGGCTCGTTGGGATCCATGTCACTGCTCGATCTGACACCCCACGGGAAATTCTATCGGGAGAGATTCTCCTCCTCCGGCAGAGAAGCTTTCAGCTTTCAATACACGAGTTACGCAGACTCGAGAAACATGCCGCACGACGCCCAGCTCAAGTTGAAGATGTCAGCGGTCCATTACGTCCACACGCAACGATTCGTCGCCGAGTTGCAGGCTTACTTCCGTCACTTTTCTCAGCTCCGAGCGGCCATGGCCAATCTGCGAACCGACGGTACGAGCGTCGTCCACGCTAACGAGAGAAACACGAGATTGTCCCTGGAACTCCACGCCGGGGCTCCCGTAATACTCCTGCCCGTGAGCTCGAGATCCGAAGAGCTGATTTTGCTGAATCTTGGCGAGCTCACGGCTCACAATGCCTTCAGTTTCTCCGACAACGACGAGAATTGTCTCATCGACACGATGCATCTGGAACTCGTTAATATGGACGTTTGCGCAGCGAAGGAGCTCATGCACGACGATCAAAGGGGAAACGTCGACACCACCATACGCGTCGGGAATTTTCTGCTGAAGAAACTGGGACCGTCTCTCCTGACCGAGACGTGCCATCTGAGACTGCGAGTCGAGAGGAACCTCGACACCCACGTAAGCCGGAATATTCCCGATCTGAGCGTTCACGGAACACTGTCGACGATGAATTGCGCTCTCGATCCAGCGCAGTACATGCTCATTCGCGGTCTGCTGTCCTACAACATCGGCGAGAATTTGGATGACCTGCGGATGTTCGTCGATGATTTGACGGACTCGACGGAGTACCAGGTCCCGCAGGTCGAGAGCACGACCAGCGTGTGGACCAGATCCTGCATAATTCTTGACATAGTCAACGTGACGTTGAAATTACATCCTAATCACGGAATAGCTGCCCTGGCTTGTGTGAATTTCATCAAATCGAGACTCACTCTGGATTCCCTGAGCGACGGATCGCAGGACATTGACCTCGTGTCGCGTGAAATATTGATAACCGATACGAGATTTCAGGACGAGCCGGTGAACAAGCGTTCCAACGTTTTCACAAACATCCTGCAGCCGCTGAAACACTTTGACGGCGTCGACGACCGGGTCCAGGCGGAGATTCACCATCGTCGACGAAAGAACAACGCGGCGACGACGATACTCCTGCACAGCATGCGTTTAACGGCGATTCTCGATTGGTGGGAGGCCGTGAGGGATTTTCTCATTCTTAATGCACCGGAGCCCGAACCGATTTCCGGCATAGTCAGGGCTCTGATGAGCCAGGAAAACGAGAACGTTGCCGGAACGGGAGCGGCGCCCCCTTTCGAACTCAAGCTCAACATAACGGACTCGGAGTTGGTAATCGTCGAGGACACGTCGCTCTGGGATACGAACGCCGTGATTCTCAAGTGCACAGCTGTGGTAGCGTACCGTTCGTCTCCCCAGGACGGTGAGAAGCCATTGTCCTGCAATTTGTCTCACTGCGAGCTCTTCTCCTGTATTCTAGGGATGGAGGAGGAAACGGCGCTGTCGATAATAGATCCTGTCGGCGCCAGTCTCGAATTGACGAGCGACAGGTGCCTGGAGATCCAGCTGCAGCCGTTGAGCGTGAAACTGAGTTACCACGATGTGACGATGTTCGCGAGGATGCTGAGGTCACTGCCTAAGCAAACGCTCTGGGCGAAACAAAAGTCCCGTGGACCGCCGGCGAACGCGAGAAATCACGTGATGAAGCTGTCGGCGCTTGGTTTCGCCGAGACCGATTGCGAGGCCGCCCTGGACCGTTGCAACGGGCAGCTGGACGACGCCGCGCTCTGGTTGACGCAGAACGCCGTCCCGAATGCCGACACGTCGACGAAGAACGGTCTCTTCTTTCACACAATCCGAATCGACACCCCGTGTCTGCGGGTCTGCATCATAGACGACTGTCGAGACGCGGACGTGCCGCTCCTGGAGCTTCTCCTGGTCGATCTGTCGCTGGGCCAGGCTCTCGACGGGCCCGGCTCGCTGCGGGCGACCTTCGGCGTCGATTACTACAACAGAGTCCTCAGTGGCTGGGAGCCTTTCATCGAGCCCTGGAAGGCCAGCATCGAGTGGGAGCAAACGGACACGTCCGCTCTTAACTCAAAGAGAATGCAGATAAGCGTCGAGTCGGATAATTCGGTTAACGTCAACGTCACGTCGACCCTGGTCGAGCTCGTTACTCTCGTAAAACAAAATTGGACGCAGGATTATTATCTGTCGAACAGGGACAGTTCTCCGAAGGGGAATATTTGTCATCAGGGTTACCGAAGGCGCTCGCCGTTCGTTCCTTTCGCCCTGAAGAACGACACCGGCTCAAAGCTGTGGTTCAAAACCTACATTGCCGTCGCTGACGACGTGAGGGACGTGGCTCTTCGTTCGGAGGCTCTGAGCCCCCTTCAGCGCGACGATACCTGGACGGAAGTCCCGACCGGAGGTACCGTGCCGTTCACCTTCGAGGAGCGGGGCAAACTTCGTCACCAGTCGACGCATACCGTCAGACGACACCAGGTCGCTGTCTTGGTCGAAGGCTGGAAACCCGTCGAACCCGTGACCATCGATCGTGTTGGAATTTACTTCAGACACGCCGTCGCTGAGACTCCGTCGATGGTCAAGACGAGACTGGTATTCGCCGTCGAGCTCGAGGGCTCCGCGAGAAAGTTGGTGACGATCAGGTCGGCCCTCCAGGTCTTCAACAAGCTCTCATACCCGATTGACGTTAAGCTTGAAAAATCGTCGCAAAATTACCTCAGCTATCATCAGTTACCCTACGCTTACTTCAGTGGGAAAAATCTTCAAGTTTCGGCGCAGTCGGTCATCTCGATTCCGCTGACTCACACCGGCGTACAGATGACCGTGAGGCCTATTCATCCTGGCAAAGCCTTCCAGTACTGCGTGGAGCCCATAGAGTGGACCTTCGTGAAGAAACCTCTGGAAATCGTAGAGACTCACACGGCTTGTCGAACGAATCAGAACGACGCTTTCAGAATATGCGTCGCCGTAAGACGAGACAATTACCCGGTCGACGGTAGTCAGATGTTGCCCGCGCACACGATATCTCTGTTGCCACCCGTGACACTGACCAATCTCCTGCCCCACGAGTTGCTCTACGAAGTTGGTCCCGAAAAAGGAAGAATCGCTCCGGGCGGCAGCGCCGACTTGCACGAAGTCAACATAAAGGAGCAAAAAGAAATCGTTGTGCAGCTCGACGGATACCCTGGAAAGGGAACTCTGCTGCTCGGACAGATGTGCAGCTCCTTCGTCGGTCGTATGCGTTTGACGGACTCGGCCGGAAGGATTTTGTTTCTTTATGCCTCGATCGTCGTCGAGAAGGGTTCCGCTGTGAAAATTAACATAACTGCCCCTTATTGGATCATCAACAAGACTGGACTGCCCCTGGTGTTTCGTCAGGAAGGAGTCGGCTTGGAGGCCGCCGGCCAATTCGAGGAACATGAAAAAGCGAGAATGGTCGCGCCCCTTCTTTTCTCCTTCAGCGACGAGGAAGCCAGCAGAACGCTTGCCGTTCGCGTCGGCACCGGTGTCCATCCGAACGGAGTCGCACAATGGTCCCAACATTTTCATTTGCAAGTTGGCGTACAGGTGCATCGACTCAGAGTCACCTTGCGCGATGGCAGACCTGACGTTGTCTATTTGATCGGAGTTGCAACTAGAGCAGCTCGAGGAAAATACAGGCCAACGACGGTCATCACTCTGTCACCCAGATACCAACTGCACAACAAATCCTCATACAGACTCGAACTTGCACAAAAAAGTTTTACCACCACCGTTGTAAGTAAACGTATTTAAGGTGGTTGCTCTGTGACAGTTAAATCTAAAAGTTTCTTCTATTTTGATGACGATTTTCTGACGTTTGCAGTGATTTTCGAGATTCAGTTTATTGAGAAAAGTTATTGCTAATTTATTAAAGAACAACATACTCTGAATTCAAGGTTATTGGAGGTCTGAAAGAATATATATACTTGGTGCATAATTAACATATTTTTAACGATAGATTTGTTTTTAATTAAACAAAGTTTTTTCTATGTTATATAAGACTTTCTGCAAAATTTTAGGAGCTTTCACCGTCTGGAATTCGAGATATTTATTGTGGATAATTGTAGTTCAAACTCTTATGGAGAGTGTATAAAAAATGTGATATTTGTCATTAAATATCTCAACTTCCGTACGAAACCTTCTAAAATTTGGTACAAATATGTATATGACGTTAAAGAAAGTTTATGCAAAATTTTAACGAAATCTATCGACGCTAATTTTACAGACCAACCACCTTAATGAACATTTTACGTTAATTATTACAAAAAGACGTTTAATCAATTAAGATTTCGTATAAAAAGCAGTTTTAGCTTTCACTGTAAAAAATTCTGATTGTTAAAAACTTCTTATGAAAAGAATAGACAAATCAGATTCTTTCTAATAAATTTAATATACATGTGCAAAAAACGTAGAAAAAGGTTTATGCAAATTTTTTGTTAAATCTTAACTAAACGATATTAGGATGCAATTATCTTTATGTGAAAATTTATTCAACAGAGTCATCCTGATGCTCAAGCGACGTACATCACTGCTATGCCCGATTGCCATATGCCTTTTCATTGGCCCCGATTAGACAAAGATCAATTGCTGTGCGTAAGAATACTCGACGTACCGAATTGTATGTGGTCCGGCGGTATAATATTGGACGGGAACCACTCTTTGACGATAAACATCCGAGATTCATTGAGCAAAATGCACTTTCTTCGCGTCGACGTTGTATTGCAAGAGAGCACGTATTTTATTGTATTCACTGACGCCGAGACCATGCCCCCGCCCATTCGTGTCGACAATTTTGCCGAAGTGCCCTTAGTAATTAAACAGGTAATTATTTTCGCATTTTACAAATTAACAAGTGCTTCACATACTTGCGTTAAACGTTCTAAAGAAATGTTTTTTTTTTGGAAAAATTAACTTCTATAAAAAATATTTTAGGATCTAATTTGGATAACACACTATACGTGCATCAAATTTCGTCGATATTGATTCGAATATTTATGTATTAGTAGAAAAAAAACTGAGATAATGAACAAATATATAAATATGTCGATTACTGAACAGTAATGATTTTTTTTACAGACCGGAGTTCCCGAGAGTCTTCAATGGACCGTAAGACCTCATTGTTCGGTTCCTTATGCCCTAGACGACCCAACAAAACAAACAAATTTGACAGTGACTGCACCAGGAGGTGTTACGTTGTCGTACGATTTAAACGTTCTGGGTGAAAGTCGTGGATTGACGTATGAAAATTTCATATACATCGCATTTACAGGTACATTTTTAAATTATTTTTCTCGCGTAAAATGTAGAACGAGAGGTAAGAGTATAAATTTATCGTTAAAACCAGGAACGTTCAAAGACGGGGAATTAGACAGTGGGGAGGGAAGTCTGGATCCGTTGGACGTTGAAACGCAGAGATTAGTTTTACAAGCTGGTCCGGGAGGCTGGGTAGGACTACGTCGAAAGGAATGCAGCGAAAGATCGCAACTATGGAGAATGACCAGTGATGGCCAGTTGCAGCACGAAGGTTCGTACACAAAATGATAAATCTGTAAAGTGTATTTACATCTTTGATCATTAGATTACAGCGAGCGTGAATCTTTACATAATTTTTACAGTGACAATTAATTCGTATATTTTCCAACTTTCAAATTACTGACACATTTTTTTAGCTATTTTATAATATTAATAGATGTATTTTTCTATAATGGATTAAAAAATTGCAACAGGCTCGAGTCCACCTCGAGATAAACATTCGAGAACTCCCGACACGGTTTGGGTATTGGATATAGCTGGAACAGCTCCACAGCCGTTTACCTACTGTGCTTTGGCTCTGAGACGACCAGATCCCCGCAGAAGATCGACGCAAACTTGGCGATTCACAGACGATGGAAGATTGTGCTGTGCTCATCAAAATATGTGTGTTCAATCCAAAGACGGTTTCATGGGTCTGCACGAAGGTTTGACGAATATCATTGAATTCCACCACTTTGTTGTTACTATAAATCATCGAGTGTTCAATTTAAAATCATATGAACAAATTTTCGCATCACAGTTCGAGTTGCAAAAAAAATTATTGCCATTATTTTATTTTTGATTTGATCATTTATTATTTTATGATTTATTTCATATCAGCTTAATGCCATGTCAACGGAGCAATTTTTCTGAATTTAACAGTTGAGCATGGTTTACAATAATTTATAACGCTGATTCTATGATTTGGGTAAATATCAACACGGATTTAAATACGAGTGATAAATTGGAGATGAACATTCTGTTTCGAAGAGTAAAATGTTTTTCAGCCTTTTCTTTTCATCCAGTATCGACGTAACGAATCGTTCTCAATTGCTAATAAATGTTACAGGCGGCAGTGTCGCCCGTTGGCAAATGTGTACGTATAGATCCGGAAAAAAACGCTACTAAAGCTAAAAATAACGCAAACACCAGTATCATTCACTTATATGCGAGCTTTTTAAAAACTGTAACATCAGCACTTTCCACGCACCGACTTGTTCACGTATTTCGAAGCCAATTTTTCCAGTCGAAAGAGACAAGATACAAAAAAATCTGAGAAAAAGATGAAATATTCATGAAGAAGTTTGCTTCAAAATTTCGTGTCGAGTCTTTGAACCTAGCTATCATGAATCGCCTTATTTATTGCTAGTATATATTCACGTTTTAGGGAGCGAAGCCGTTCTGGGCCCGGAAATTCACACTAGCCCTCCGCCCGTGGAGCAACGAGTTGGCCGGCAAAAACTCCGACCGGGCTCGGGATTTTTATCGGTCAGAGTAACGACCGATGGACCAACCAGGGTCCTGCAGGTCCTAGATATCAAGGAAAGGGTGAATAAATTCAAATTTTCTTTCGCCAATGAATTATTTATCGACAATCGATTACCGATGGCGTACTGAAGCATTTAAATTTTCATAAATATATACATAAATTTTTTTTTTCTGTTCTTTAAATTATAGAAAAGTACGTTTGCGCTGTTGGAAGAACGCGACTGGTCTCATATCGCGGTGCCGCAGCGACCGACGCAATTTGATCAGCACAGAAAAAATACGGGCTCTCGAGAGATGCAGCTGAACGTTCATCTCGCAGCCGGTCTCGGATTGTCGATCGTTTCGCGGAAGCCTGCCGAAGAATTGATGTTCGCTAGATTCGCCGGAATCTTGCTCGAACTTGTTCAAACGAGCACAAATTTAACTCTCAATCTCAGTGTAAATAATGTACAGATAGACAATCAGCTATTCGAGGCGCAGTGTTCCTCGGTTCTTTACATCGCTCGCACATCGAGATCAGAAACCGACGAAAGACCGGCGATCGATGTTGCTGCTGAAAAGTTGATCTCGAAAAATCAGAACGCTGAAATTTACAAGCACTTGGTCGTGAGCGTAAAACCTCTGTGCGTTCATCTGGAAGAGAGGCTGATACTGAAGCTCGCGGCTTTCGTCGGTACCGGTCGCTCCGAGCTCGACGTACCCGTCGACGAGAATGACTTCAAGGCACAAAGATTCATCTCCGAAGTTTCAGCCGCGCATGCCAAACGCTACTATTTCGGTGCTCTTAAACTCGTACCCAGCCAGGTTAGAATAGACATAAATTTTATTTTTTAGTCTAAAAAAAGGTGGATATACAATCGAGATAACTTCCAGGTAAAATTGAGTGTACTCACAACGACGAAATTACCTCCACATCTTCAATCGATAAAAAGAAAGTTAGGACTGACGCTGATAAAATTCGAGGACGCGACTATCGAGCTGGAACCATTCATCAAGAAGCATCCCTTCGAGAGCAGCCAATTTCTCATTCACTCTATCATACGACACTACAAGGATGTTAGTTTTTATTAACCTCTCCTGCTCAACAAATTACGTAAAACGATCGTTGATACTTGGAACATTTTAATTACGTGTATCTGAATTTTCGGCAGGAATTGAAGTGGCAAGCAGCTGTGATACTTGGCTCGGTCGACTTCTTGGGTAACCCTCTAGGCTTCGTGAATGACGTGTCGGAGGGTGTATCAGGATTAATTTATGAGGGAAGCGTGAAGACTCTGGTGAAAAATGTAACTCACGGAATATCGAATTCTGCAGCAAAAGTGACGGAATCGTTGTCCGATGGGCTCGGGCGTGTTATCATGGACGAACGACACGAAGAAGCTAGGCAAAAGATCCGAGCAAACACTGCGGGAAGCAGCGATCATCTGGTCGCCGGTTTGAAGGGACTCGGCTTTGGATTGCTCGGTGGAATGACGAGTATTTTCAAACAGACGTACGATGGAGCAGCCAACGAGGGTTTTCCGGTGAGAATGGAAATAATCTTAAAATAAGTGTAGATAGAAATGTTAGCTGTTATTCGATTTTTCAGGGATTTTTTGCTGGTTTTGGAAAAGGCGTTGTGGGAACGATAACCAAACCGGTGGTGGGTGTTTTGGACCTCGCGACGGAAACGGCAACGGCGGTCCGAGAAACGAGTAGAAGGTTAAAAAAATTGTATCAATATCTTCTATAACATGTCGTTTTGCTATTTAAGGTAGTTCTATCGGTACAGTCAAATCAAAAGTTTTTATCTCAATTTATCTCCGTACCATGTGGTTTTTCAGCTTAAGTTTATTAAGTTGTTGCAAATTATTTCAAGAACAACATATTCAGAATTCAAGCTCATCCAAGGTGATCTGTACTTGTTAAGTAATTTTTTAAAAACTAAAGGAAGCTTCTTTGAAGTACAATAAAGAGCTGTGCAAATTTTCAAGAGGTTCCACTAGCCAGAAATCAATACAGTGGACTCTCTCAATAAGAGCCCAAAAGCCCTCAAGGGGAAGAGTTTTTCTCATAAATCGCATACCCCCACCAGGCGCGCGCTCCGCGCTCACTACCTCTGTCT
>JAPYYW010001302.1:0-31024 GCA_030522545.1 Cremastinae sp. A BG-2022a | reverse complement strand
AACTTTTCTTAATGAACTTTTACTCGCAAACCACTTTGTACATGAGAAAAACTGAGTCGAAAATTTGTCGTTTTACTGCCATGACCATATCACCTTAAACATGGGCTCTCACGAGAGATTTACAAGTGTGATGATTTTCAACAATTAATATATTTTCTAGATGGTATAAAGGTTCATAAAATTTGACATACATTACAAAGTGACATAAAAGAAAATTTCTTCAAATTTTCAAGAAATTATATGGTTCAAACGATTTTCACACGACTATGATTATTATTCTATACACGAAGAGAAATTTATATGAAATATATTTTTTGTCCAAAATGACTTCTTGACATGTTTGAATTAATATTTTGCTGTTCTTCGAGGCACATACTTCATACAACATCACGTTATGCGATCTATTCCAATTAGTCGATTGGAGTCCTCATGTCTTTTTTAATATAGGAAATCGGGTTGATTCCACTTTCCCTTCTCAATTTTATTTTCTATATTATTTGATTTTTTCCTAATGATATAATATTCTTACTCAAATTCTTATTCTCGAATGTCGAGAATTTTTATGAATCATTGTAAAATACTTTTCTCTAAAAAAATGTTTCTTCTCACTTTTAACAATTTTTTTTTCATTCGTAGTAAAAAAAATATGTATTCAACGCTTGGTCTCTTGTTCTTTTTTTCTCGGCAAAGGTTACCAATAATATTTTTTTTTTCAAGTTTTTCATTTTCCGAACTCAATAAAGCGTGCTTTCGTTAGCGGTAAAAATGTGAGGGACGAGGAGGAAAAACATCGGAGATCGGGAGGAAAGAAAAAAAAAGAGGAACCAGTGGGATTGGAAGAGAAAATTGCTTCGATAAAAATGTGTTACCCGTTCGCTGAATTGGGAACGAGGGGTTGCTAATGCACGCCATGGCATTGAGGCTCAAAGGGATAAGCGAGAGCGCAGGAAAAGAGGAAGAACGAAGCAGAGGGCGAGAACGTGAATTACGATCGACGATGCCAAGGGTGTGCGTCCTCGAACTAGGCGTTTCCAGAATTGCTATCCTGCGCGCGAAAATTGAGGAAAATTGAGGCAAGTCCCAGCGAAACTCGAAGCTCTCCCTGTTTAAAAATCCTTAGATCTCGGAACGAGGCCCGGCTTCGGTACTTTTGTGTCTACCATAAATAATTACGATCTCAATCATGTTCATCTTGCATGATTTAACTATATGAAGAATAAACAACAAGCAGACTAAAAAACTTTATGTATTTAGACATATACCTATGGCTGAAATTAAACGAAATAACTAATTTCTTCACTATATGAAAGTATACTAGAATCCATAATATTATTTTACTAACATTCGGATTACCATACATTGACCAAATACAAGAAATTAGAATTTGATTGATATTGTATATGCGCAAGCTAATTAAACAGAAAAATTAATAAAAATCTACTCTTTTCTGACATTTGAATGAAATACAAATTGAGCTAAGCAAATTAAGTACATTGCATAAAATATTAAAATTTCACTTAATTTGCTTGAAAAATACGAGCGTGGGATTTGTCCAAAAAATCACTCGGAACTGGGTGTTTAACATCACCATATAGAAAATATTTTTACTCTATGGAAAATTTGTAGAAAAAGAGTTTAAGGTAAATAAGAGATTGATCGAACGAGAATAAAGTCGATAACTCGAAAACCGTCAATTTCCGTAAAGAACTAGGATACCGAGTGCAGCAGAGGGAACAGAAAGAAGGTTTGCACCGAGATTTTATGGAATCGTGATTAATCGAGTATTATATATATTCGCGTGTATAATTCAACGGACAGGAACTTATTTATAGACGGTAATGCGATACTATTACGTTGAGGAAAGTGCTGGGATACGAATGGCGACATTGACCCTCGACGGGACGTCGTCGTGCAAAAGTTCAAAGATCCCCGCGGGTTTTGCAAACTCTCTTTTTCTCCGCGGCATGCACGAAAACGATCGGCGGCTCTTCCTCTTTCGTCCCCCCGTGTTCGCCATCGCGGATCTTCTTCTTCATCTTTCGAGCCGTTGTTGCTGCTGTTGTTGTTGTCGTTGTCGTTGTCGTTCAACCGGTTTTTCTCGCTCACGAACCGGACGAAGAAACGTCCCGAATCGCGCGCATCATCGCGCTTCGATCATAAAACTTTTCAGGCTCCGCATTCTTTTGCCGACGGGGAGAGGGGGATCGAAATTTTGTCACGGGCCCCGACTTCCATTCCCGGATCGACCGGACTGTTAAATTTTATTAGAACTCGCGAGTCACGAGCTTTCTTCCATCGCCTAAAAAGCCAATGCTCGGGACAACGGGGCTTCGATTAAGATGCCCGGTCCACGGTAAGAATTCGATTTAATTTTATACCGCTCATCAGCTTTTTCTTCATTTAACGACTTTTTACTGATTCTCGTTCAATTTTTGAAATATTTATTTCTCTTCGTTATTTATACAATTTTCAGTGTATTACATATTACGTTTCGTATGATTATCGCGATACAAACATTTTTATAAAATCCATACTAAGAATTTTCAATCAATAAAACTGGTTCAAATTTTAGAGTATAAAGATGCAAATCTAATATCATATAAATTTGTGTAAATTTTTAATGTAAAAAACCGTTCAAATACTTTGGTACCATTTTTTTTTCTTTACAAAATTAGTTCAAATTTTAGAATAAAAAGATGTAAGTCTAATATCATCTAAATTTGTATAAACTTTTAATTTAAAAAATCATTCAAATACCGTTGAACGAAATTTTCTTTATAAAATTAATTCAAATTTTTAAATACAAAGATATAAGTCCAATATATAAATTTGAGTAAATTTTTAATTAAAAAAATCGTTAAAATACTTTTATACACCGAAGATTTTCTTTCGCAGACCTATTTTCTGATCTAAAAAACAAATGGATCTCAATTCGTCAATTTAATGTCGCATTAAGAAGAGAAATACGATTAAAATGGAACGAATGAACGTCTCGTTTAGAATTCCCTCTCGTCCATTCAATTATGTCCGAGGTCGTAACTTTGGCCGTCAGCGTTCGGGATGTTAGGATTTTTTTTCCGGAGCGGGACGAGCGGGAGATGAATTGTACATCTTCGGCCATTTCATAAATCCATATTCCCTCTCGGTTGGGAGAGTTACGTTTGAGGTAAACTCATGGAAGACCATAATACGCGTCGTCGAAACGCCTGCAATGTTTCTTACGTCGAGCCCTGGGTATATCGTGTGACAAATGAGAAAAAAAGCTGCAGACCCGGATCGTCGACTGGGAATCGAACGTTAGAATCGCGCAATTTTTTTTTATTTCTCATCGCGATCTCGTATTTATACTCGAGGCTGAGTGGCATCAATTATCATCCTCGCTGTCTCTCATATGGCTCGAGAATAATAGCGGCCAAGTATAATTATATATACGCAGGTGGCCGATAAAGTTATAACGTCTTAATACGGGGACAGCGAACACGCCGGAGAAGTCAACGATTGACCATAAATACGGATCTCTTCTTCCATGTGGTCTCTCTTTAACGTCGCTTCTCCCTCTCTTTAAATCCTCCAATCTCTTTTTTACAACGTACGGGCTTCCACGCGAGTTTGCTTTTTCCATCGCCATCTTGAGAAAAAGAGAGAGAGAGAGAGGGACGAAAGAAAAATGAAAAGAGAGAGAGATGAGAAAAACGGGACTGCGATCCCGTGTGTCACGTAGCACTCGTAAAGATTTCTCGCGAAACCGAATCGACCTCGTCTATATAGAAAATGCATGAGAAAGCGGACTGAGGAATACTAAAATTCGTTATTTTATTTTATCTCGTTGAACAACATCCTCTCCTCGTGCGGAGAAATGTGATTTTAAAAAGTTTTTTTGCATCTATCGGGCATCTCGTATTCCCGGAGTGTGATTGCGAGGTTTTTCCTGGATTTGTACAGGGTGTTACAGAATTCAAAGTCAAAACTGACGAAACGAGATCCTCTGTTTAATTTCGAGACGAAAAGTCCTGACGCACTTTTCGATCGGACGAACAGGTTACGAGATATCGATCGTCAAACGTGAGCCAACCGAAAATGCGCTCCGGTCACGTGACAACTAGCCTATTGGCGGGAGAGTCACGTGACCTCCGCTTATTGGTGTAACTTAAACCGACGATAACTCTTGACGATGAACTCGGATCGAAAAATTTCTAAATACTTTTCTATTCAAAATTTTTCCGTGAATCCATTTCTTTGATATTAAACTCAATTTTATGTAGTTGTTAAGTAATTTTGATCATTAAATTGGTTGAATTTAAACCGTCGACGATGCCAAGATCGAACAACTTTGAGGTGATTTTCAACTGAGAATTAGCTCAGATACTCGTTTCTGCGTCGTTGAAGTACACTTCTGTGACTCCCTGTACGATGTGAGAACAAATCGAGGATAAACTATAAAGCTTGGGCGTCCGGTTGTGCAGGTTGTTGCCGAGTGGACGGTAGAACGTGTGTGTCGGTGGAGGGAATCGATGCTGGCAATGAACGGGAGGATCTCGAAAAGAGACTCACGTAAACCTTCATCATCTTGTATTTTATTCGTACCAATTGCAGGGAATAAATATGTAGGTGTATATATGGGAGCGTATTGACCGATTCAACGTAGCGTGTGATCAGAAAATCATGCCTTCATCCTGCCTAACGCGCTGCCTCGGCTGGCCCCGGGGTGAAAGATTACACCGCTTTCCATTCGTACTCAACTCGCGAGCTGTAACCATCGCTTAAGTATTACAGATGCAACTTCTGTCCGGCACAAAATATCCTCTCTACCTGATAAGATTAATGCAGAGGTCGTTAGCGATCGCTTATATTAAAAATGCATCAAGCATCGATTTTTTATCTGGCAAGTCTCAAGCGAAAATCATCAAATCATTCAGAGATAAGTTAAAAATTCAATGCTATCGTATATATCTTCAGCGAACCACATTCTCATTTTTTCTGTGCTCGAATATTTTATGTAAAAAGTCATATTTATTTAAATTTTATCTAATATATTGATATCTTGTAAAGGGAAAATCATACCTCGACGACAAAGTCGACGAGAATTGTTCAAGGCGACATATTTGAAGTACGCGCGATGAATGATTTTCGTCGAGTGCCTGAGGGAATCGTCGCTGACCGTCCGAAAGGGACCGAGAGCGAAGAGAGGGGGAAAAGACAGCGCAACCGAATACGCGCTAGCGAAAATAAGAACAATTTAGCCTACACTGAGAATAAATCTTGATTGAATGAACTGAGATTTGGTTGATTCGACAAAATTTCAGTTGATTCAAACCAATATTTGTTGAATCAACAATATTTCAGTTGATTCAACCAACATTTTTTCTCAGTGTAGCGTAGCCTAAGGAGGTAGTTGCGGACGGATCCGTCGAAAGAAAAATTTATTGTGAATCCTCGAGGAGCCTAGCGCGTTTGTAATTGACGAAAAAAGGAAGATCAGACGAAATTTGAAGATTTGTGAATACTGGCGTCGAGAATCGACGATATTTGTCAAAAGGAAAAAGCGAATAAAGAGTATGAACAAGTAAGTAAAGCTTTGTTTGAGCTACGCATGTCTTGCTTTTTTCCCCTTGGGTCCTTCTGACCGAATCCATTCTCTCAGCTCGCCCTGAGTATTGTTAGCAGGAAGAAGAAAGTTTTTTAGTATTTGCCGAATGAATATTCGGCTGGCGCCCGACCCATAGAATAAATTGTCGAAAAATTGTCAAAAGAGCCCCGGCAGCCCTTGACCCAGGCCGCGCCGGGTGAGGGAATATTTAGAAAAAAAAATCCCGTCTCAATCTATTAATTTACTTTTTTTTATTTTGACACAGCAAAGATTTTGTAAAAAATTAAAAATTAGATAACAGATATTTGTCAAAAAATTAAGAATATTTTATTTTATATTTTAGTGCATGTTGTTTGTCGAGTTGCAAGATGGCCGATTAAAATGTTCGGAAACGCCGAAAGCTGCCACAATGACTCGAGTTCGTCGACTGGTGGCGATCTCGTGTTCGCCAAACAACGGGACTCCTTGTTGAAGTCTTGGCTCCGGAGCGTCGGAGCCGAGAAAAAATTCGGAAGAGTTCAACGCGATTCGACGAACAATAAAAAATAAATGAATAATTTTATATCTTGAAATTTTTTTGTGATATTTCACGATAAATTGAAGAAACGAACGAATTTCCTTAAAACTTATCTACACAATTTTCTCAACCATTAAAAATTTACGATTTTCTGTAAAAAAATGAAGTAATAATATAATTTTAAAAAAAATGTAAAAATGTTTCTAAAAGGCAAAAGCTAATTAGCGATTGTATCGTTGGCTTTATAAAGTTCGTAATTTAATGGTCCCTATTATCCCAAATAATTTTATGTCTTGAAATTATTTTGCTATATTTTATGATAAATTGAAGAAACGAACAAATTTCCTTAAAATTTCTCTACACAATATATTCAACCATTAAAAATTTACGATTTTCTGCAAAAAACGAAGTAATAATATAATTAGAAATAAAAATGTAAACGTAAAGATGTATCTAAAAGGCAAAACCTAATAAGAGATTGTATCGTTGGCTTTATAAAGTTCGTAAATTGATGTTCCCGATTTTTCTGATGTTCAGTTCGTAGTCCATAGAGAGCGAGATAGAATTCGCAATCATTACTCATCTGAAAAGTTGCTAATATAAAAGATGCACTTATGCTCCTCGCAGAGGGTCGTTATCTGCAAGAATGACTTCTGATAGATACACGGCCAACGCCGAGGGTACGGAGTAACGAAGACTTTCACGAGCTCACTTATCTGCTTCTTTATTCATTCATTGTAAACTCTCGTTTCTACTGAAAGATTAATTACGCCTTATCGGGACTGTTAACGAGAATATGAAGCATCAGAATGATTATCTTATTGGATATTTAACTAGAAAATTTTACTTACGTGTTAGGCGCTGACGTAGCCATAATTTTAACATTTTTTGTTTCCCTTTTTTACGAGTTTCCTTGCGTTAAATTAACAATCACACGTATATTCGTACTCAAACACTCATTCGATAAATTGAAGATTAAAAAAACTTTAAATAAAATAATCGTCATCGGTTTTGTTATCATATATTTATTTATTTCACTTTCAATCAATTAAAAAATCAATTGTCAAGACCATAGAACAATTCACTTCAATTTTTACACATTCATTTTTGTCAAACGATGAATATGAACTGTTTTTTATTCAAAAATTATAACCTATTAAAATTTTAAAAATACATTAAAAATGATCATCGTGGAGTAGTTTTTCTTGCACGATACTTCATTGAACCTAAATTTTCACCCAGTATATGTTTAGGAAAGTTCAAAATAAAATAAAAATCGAATCTTGATTTAAATTAATGAAAATTCACTGTGTTTATCGTATATGTATAAGCCTGCTTATTTTGTTCGACGTCAATCCAATTCGAAGAACACGTTGTCGATTGTTCGAAAAGTTTGATCATCGATTTATAATCCCCCAAATAGCCCGGATGACACTTGAGTAATGAAATATGTCGAGAGCCAAAACTTTTATTCGAGGATGCTGTGAAGTGCCGAAGGATACTGAAGTACGGGACTAGATCTCGCTCGGGAGAGCCCTGGGGTCTCTACCTGGGCCCGAGGATGCAAGAAGAAGGGTTGGAAGCCCGCCCAGGAAAAAAAACAAGCCTCCCCCTTTGCCCCCCTCCTGAGATACAGTAAAAAATGTAAAATAAAATATCCCAGGTACTTTTTGAGTTTGCACGCAACCTGTCCCGATTCTTTGTCACGGATAATTTCGGTGTCTCTTTCCATCCTCCAAGATCCCATTCAACCGTACCGAATTCCCACTCGAGCTCCCGAGGCGACTAATCGCAGATTTCACTCTCCGGCCACCTTTTAATTTTTATCTTCCAGGTGCCGAATCACGCGCGTTATTCCTGCCGAACTTTCGACTCAGACCGCTCTTTCGGGATTTAAAAGTTAAGAAGGTTCACCAGTTTGGAGTCCAGGCTTTGAGTATTGCTTTTGTCAAAAGTCAATCATTTTAAGCCTTCGGCAACGAACGGGAACATTTTTTCCCCGTTTTCTTCATTTCAATTTAATATATTCTTCAGGTAATTTATGATTATTCTTTATCTTAAATTTTTATTTGTGCATTATTGTATGTGCTTTATTCTTTTATGACAACTTTTATTCGTTAAAGGCAATTTCTAAAATTGATTAAAAATAATAGACATGCTTCTCTTAATATGTCTTCCTTTTCTAAAATATCGCAAAATCAACTTTTTGCATTTAATTTTCGTTTTATAACAATCAATGACTTGTTTCCGTATTATTTTAATAATTTTTTTAAAAAAGCTCTTATTATTTTCACACATTATTTATACTTTTTTCTGCATCACCTTTCATCATCCTCGAAATAAAGTCCAATTTCGTCAATTTATTGAGAAAGTAATAAACATATTTCTAATAATAAAAATGTACGTAATATTTAAAAAAAAACTTTTTCATATTTAAAGATTTTTACGTGTTACACTATAACTTTTTAATATAAAAAAATATCAAAATTTTATTAAAACCATTGTGTCTCAGAGAAAATTTCTAATTGATTTTTAAAAAATTTTCAATTGATGAATCGCAGCCTAAAATATACGGTCGATCAAAGGAACTTTTTTTATAGTACAAACCTTGGTAACTTTTGATCATGCATTCATTTCAACCCTTATATTTTCAACAAAATTGACAATAACAATTTCGATTCGGACACAATCTAAAAATCATTCTTCAACGTGTATACTTTTTTCGATGCCACTATTCGTCGCCTCTGAACATGTAGTAACTTTCTACGGTTTATCTGAAAAAAAAAATTTTTGTCGAGCTAGACCTTTTTTAGCGAAGGTGACGTATTTTTTTACGCTCTTGTGCCGTATTTTTTCTCCATCCGTGACATTTTGCCGGGTCGTATTCGTACGAATTCGATGGTGTCTGTGACATTTTTTAGTGCGCGAGTGTGACGTATTTCGGTGTGTGCAAAGTTTCGTTCGTGCGCTTCACGGTTGTACCCACCTAGTGCCCATTGTTCGGTACGTTTACCAGCCTGTCACGCATAATGCAGCGCGTTTAGCATGCATATTTCAGTGCCAGGTATGTTCTTGCATAATTAGCATTAGTTTTATGCGCCTTCGCACGCCACTCGGTCCCGGGACCCTCAAGCATCGACCGGTGACGCTCGTTTTTTTTTTCTTCCCTTCTTTTTTCATTACTTTATTTTCCCTCTCTCTCTCTCTCTTCTCTCCTTTATTTCTCCATTCTTTTACACACATACATATTTTCATTCTCTTCGTTACATCCCAGGGGAGCCTCCGAGCATTATTTCTCTCTCCTCTATTCATTATTATTCGACTCCTGACCATTTCTACTGACGTTTCCTTTCGATGCCTCCCGTATTATTCGAACCTCCGTATTTTATTCTCCTCACTCTCTCTCTTTCTCTCTTTTCTCGTGTGTACACTGTTTTATATTTTCCCATAACCCTTTCGCTGGAAAATTTGCATACGCGTACGTGGCCGCGGGATCGGACTCCCGACCGAGGGGCGAAAATGCTTTTAATCAGGATGAGGAAAGACGAGACTTTTCCATTCTTTTCATACTCCCTCCTTTTTTTTATTCCATCTCTCGCCCGTTGTATGCACGCATTCACCGTTGAGATTTTGTCTAACCTAACTCTTCCTTGCATCTTTTATCTCCCTTTCTCTCTCGCTGCTCGCTCGTAAAAATCGGAGAATCAGAAATTTGCGAGTCGTATCCATAAATATTTTACGTTTCAATGGGAACCCGGTACGGAGCTATGTGAACACCCATGGAATAATTAGGGAATATTTTATCAAGGTGTTGCGAGACAGAAGCGAAAAATAATAGAATTTTGCATATATGTAGTGTATACATAAAGGAAATAAATAAATGATACAAAACATTTTATCGATATATAATATTGGCTTCAATATCCTTCATTAGTTTTTCTTATTTTCTAAAATTATTTATATTTTGTATCAGGTCTTTTGTTTCATTATTATTTCTTATTCTTTATTACTTTGTTATCAAGAATATATATTTTTTAAATGTTTGTCTGTGGAATTTTCAAAGAATTTTATATATTTATATGAAAAACGTAATTTTGCTCGAAATTTGGGTGAAGGGTATCAAATAATGTTTTTATGTATCGCTCACAGAGAAAAAGTATTTTTATAACTTTTCATGAAATTCAAATATATAATTTACCTCACTAAAAAGTATAATAAGATATGTAGCATCAGAATTTCTATTTTTTATGGAAATTTTTTTACCCATAATCTTATGTTTATGGTCGGTCTTTGTATTTTTTAAAAATAATTTTCCTAAATTATATATCGGCATCATTCTCGTTGCAGCTGCATAAGAATATTATATAGAAAAAAATGTGCATATTTCAATAATTGTGTTAAATTTTTTTTCAAAAATTAAATCGCGGTGTATAGAAATATTAAAATGAAATATTTAAAGAGTGCCACTCGTCGTGAGTGAATTTGTTGAAAATGCGCTCTTGTGCGATGAAATTTCATTAGGAAGAGGAATAAGGTGCAGGGAAGATGAGCGGAAGCTCGCAACCCTTCTGGCAGAAGCTCGTAGACTCCGGCGGTACCCTCGAATTATCGATCGTCTAATTTTTTGCGATGGCAAGCATCTTTTTTCTCTCTCCAGTCTGGGTCACGAAAGGAGAGAAAAAATCGTAAGAGGGATGGGCGGGAGGGAGTTAGCAGGAAAAGAAGAAAGTCAACCGAGCGTGACGAGGAAAAGTGTTAAGAGCGTGTACACTGGGAATGTGTAAGTATGAAAATGTGATGAAAGCATAAGGGTAAAAAAAAACACGAACAAAAAATACTCGAGTGGTAAAAAACATCAAATTATATTTATATACCGACTGAAAAAGAATTCAAACCGGAGAATAAGGAAGAAAAAGTACAAGAGAAAAAAAACAATTATCAAGAGTAAAAAATAAACTAGGAAAGTAATAATATTTCGTACAAAATTCACGTAAATTAAAAAAAATTACAACGAGCGAAAAAAACTATAAAGGAAATGAGACAAATTTATATAACTATTGATTAAAAATATCCACAAATAAATAAAGAATAATTAAAAAGGAAAAAATTCTCAAACTTATAAACCGCAAAAAAATAATAACGACAAGAAAAGATTTACGAAGGAATAAAAAAATGTGGGAAAAAACTGCACAAACGAGAGAACAAAAAATTAATGAATAAATAAAAAATCGAGCGATGGAAGTTTTATAAACGGGCAAAAAAACCGATAAAGGAGGGAAAAAAGTGCACAAAAAGGATGAATAAAAAATGTGCAGCATTATAAAAAACTGAACGATTAAAAAGAGAAAAATTCTCAAATTTATAAACTGCAAAAAAAAAAAATAACAAAAAGAAAAGATCTACGAAGGAATACAAAAAATTGTGGCAAAAAAGACTGCAATTTGTAATAGTAGAAAAAAAAGAATAATTAAGAAAGGAAAAATGTTCAAACTTATAAACTACAAAAAAATAATAGCAAAAAAGCAAAGATCTACGAAGGAATAACAAAACGTAGCCCAAAAGGACTGCAAACCAAGGAACGTAAATAAATGAATAAATAAAAAATCGAGCGTGTGCAGTTTTATGAAAGGGGGCAAATAAAGGATGAGCAAAAAAATCGACAGAGGAAGGAAGAGAAGTGCACAAGGAGGAATGAAAAATTTGCACAAGTGAAAAAAAATAAAAATAAAAAGAAATAAAGTTAAAACGAATATGAACTGAAAAAAAGTATAATGTATAGACTAATAATGGTGATGAAGGAATAATATAGGAAGACTGCAAGGAGTGGGAGTCGAATGAGGAAGGAGAGAAGGCGCAGGAGAAGGAGGTGGGGGATGAGCAGGAGGAGGAGGAGGAGGATGAGAAGAGGTGTGGGGAGGCCGTTGGCTCGCTTAAATTACCCGGACGTGCTCCGGCAGATAAGGCTCCCTGTGTACGCGCATAATGCGAACGTAATGTTCGGTATATAAGCCGAGTCTCCACGCCCTGGAGGACTCTTCTCTCTGTCTGAGCTAACGTGTGCGTGTATTTCGTGCAAAGTGATGGTAGAAAACGAGAGAGAGAAAAATCCATAGAGAGAAAAATAGACGAGGAGAGAGAGATTGATGCATGGAGAAAAAGATAGAGAATAAAATGAGGACAAGAATATTGTAAGGAATTAAAAAAGAAATAGCTCGCGAGGAAAAATTTATTTTAAAATATGTAGAATATAAATACTATGAAGAAAAAAATACGCGGAGAGATAAATTCATAGAAAAAATAAAACATGTACAAAATATAATAAGTATTAAAAAAGATCACTTTTATTACGAAAATTTATAAAAATTTTCACTAAAGTTCGTACAAAAATTTATTTTTAAAAGCAAGGATTGAATGTATTTGATAATTTTTTAAGTAAAATAAAATTTGCAGTAAAAAAGTCTGCAGATAAAAAATGACGTTACGACGTAGCGAGGGAAAAAAATAAGAAAAGATGGAACGAAAAAAATGGTGGCGTTGACAATGGCGATTCTAAGGCGGACGACACGATGGATTCGCGAAAGAGGTGGAGGAGAATCGCACTGCCGACTTCGGAGGAATGGAAAGAAGGAGGAGGAAGGAGGGCAAGATGTACGTATACTCGCTCGTGTCCGGCAGCAGGACGTGTGCTCTCCACTCTGAAACGTGTGCTCAGAGGCTGGACACATATTGACCGATGCGTACCTCCGGTAGCAAGATAAACACAGCTCCATCTATCTCTCTTTGTGTCTTATCTCTATCTCTTTAAATTCTTTTTCTTTCATTCCATTTCGTTTGCTTTATTTTTACATTTTTCCTTTGTTTTTTGTCTCTGTCTTATTCAACTTTACTTTTTTTTAAGGTAGCTCGATAGATCGCATTTAAAAAAAAAGACACTTTTATAGAAAAAGGGGTACAAATTTACGAATTTTCGAAAATATTTATTAATTGTAATAAATTAAACATAATTATGGTAATTAATTGAAGTTTTTGTACTTGCACTTGATTTAAAATGTATCTCGTTTTTTTGTGATGTGATAAAGACTGCTAAAATGTTACATAGATTTTTATTCGACATAAGAGAATAAACTTATTTGTTCATTCTTACAAAGATATCAGTCGCAGGAGCAAGTATACCTCACCTCTATAATGATCTTAAATTTGAAGTATTAAATTTAGAAAATAATAGACTTGCAACAACTTTTATTAATAAAATTATAACTCTCAAATCACTTGTTCGTAAAAAAACTGAGATAAAAGTTTTTACTTTTTGGCTTTTACTAGACAATCTCTCTATACTTTTTTATTTAATTATATTTATCTACTAATTATTACATGTACTATTGTTATCGCCATTGAACTATCTGCACTTACTATGATTACTATATATTTGACTAACTACTCCCACTTAATGTTATACTTACTATGTTATTGCATATATTTAAAAAAGTACCATATATTTAGTACTTAAAATAAATATATTACTCTTCATATTGAAGTTTGTATTATTTAAGAATGTATGAGACAAACAATCCCAGCAAAAAGTAAATTCAAAAAGAAAAGTAAAGTAAAAGTTGCTAATTTTTTGAGTCTTAGTTTGTGTACCAATTGGAAACTTGCGAACATATCGTAACAGTAATTTAAATATTTTTTTATAGTTTAAACAATTAAATTAAAAAAATTGTAATGAATCGATTTGAAATTACTGTCTCTACAAAATGAACACTACGAATATATAAAAAAAAATTCACAAAAATCTCTTATTTTTAAATTTGTAGTTAGTGCAAATTTACAAATTCTTCATAATAAGGCGTTTGATGACTTGAACCATTTAGTAAAATATTTTCACACTTTAAAAATGTATAAATTTATCAGATTTTAAAAAATATCGCTGATACATCCTTAATTTTACCTATATTGTCTAGTAATATAAATAAAATTCATATGTTCATTCGATTTTGTCGTTTCAAAATTTCTTCCACTATTTTCAACTTTTTATTTTTTATTTTCATATTTCAACTATTTTTATAATTTTTTTTCTGGTTCATTCTGCTTTCCCGTTCGTATATTTTACTTTCCGCTCCCTCTCGTCGTCGCTTTTTCCCCTCTCCCAGTTTTTCTAGTCAGGCAACATTTGGCGTCCGAGGTAAAGCCGTTGTGCGAGTACTCGTCGAATAAAAAACAAAATGGACTAATGCCGGAACGTGTATTCTCGTAAAATAGCGTGGAGCGTATATCGGCCGCTTTTACAAAGCGTAACCTCTTGCCTTGACCCCCATTGTTCCTCCGCGCCACAATGTTTCGTTAATGACACTTTACGATGTAATTGCCCGGACTCTTCGACCCCTTTCCCTCGAGCTCTCCCTCCCCTTCCTCACCCCGTCGCTATATTTTTCGCTTTCGACGACAACAAAAATCGAAGAGTTCGGCAAATATAAAAATTGCTCCGACGATATTCTCAGTCATCAAAAATACAAACGGAAGAAAAAATTAACAAGAGAAAAAATACAAATTAATAAACTCAAGAAGTGCAAACGAAAAAAAAACACACAACGCAAAAAACCAAGAGTATAAAAATAAAGAAAAAGAAATTACTTAAAACTGACAAGTGAAACGAAAAGAAGAAAGAGCAGGAATTGACAAAAAACATTATGTCTATAAAATAGAGATTATAAAAACGAGAAAGAAAAATCAATAAGAGAAAAAATACAAATTAATAAACTCAAGAAGTGTAAACGAAAAAAAAAATAACTTAAAACTGACAAGTGAAACGAAAAGAAGAAAGAGAGCAGGAATTAAAAAAAAATTATGTCTAAAAAATAGAGATCATAAAAGCGAGAAAGAAAGATCAACAAGAGAAAAAATACAAATTAATAAACTCAAGAAGTGTAAACAAAAAAAAACACACCCAATGCAAAAAACCAAGAGTATAAAAATAAATAGAAAAAATATTATATTAAAAACTGACAAGTGAAACGAAAAGAAAGAGCGGGAATTAAAAAAAATTAATGTCTAAAAAATAGAGATCATAAAACCGAGAAAGAGCGAAATAGAAAAAAAAAGAAAGAGTAAGAAGTGCAACCCTATATAGCAGTTGCTGCAGCGATGTATATCCGTTCATTGTAACCAATAATTACCCTGTCTACATGCTGGGTACTTCGGCGTATTGTAATTAAACAAAGGGTATATACACGGCGCGGTTTCTACCCCAACAACCGTCTCGCTTTTTCTCCCCCGTTATTCGACGCTCTCGGTGCAGCTCGCGAACTCCTGCACACACGTTTCTCAAGGGCCTCTTCAGAGCAGGATTCTTCTATCGCAACGCTTCGTTACACCAGGATCGAGAGTTATTCAAATTTTAATTATGCCCTGAGACATTTTTATAAACTTATTTTTTTCAATATTTTATCACGAAATGCAATCGATACAAATAATATATGTATATTAAGTTTTTAACTTATTCTCTTTTTTTTTCTTTAATAAAAGTAAACCAATTTTTTCGGCAATAAAAAAAGTTTTTATTGGCATTTGAAGAATTATATAAACTCGTGAAAAATGTATAGTTTTGTTAAGGTAATTTTCGTGAAAAATTTTCACAAGAGTTATACGTTTGAAAATTTTGTATTATTTTATTATTTTATTTTACTTATAATTAATTTGTACATTTTTGGGTATTTCGGTAGCCATCGGGGCGCGAAGACACCCCTAAACGACCGAGCGGAGCGTGGAAAAGTTCGGGAGTCGGCCGTTTGGTGGAAGCACCTGCCGAGCGCGCCTCGGGCTCCGCGCCAGCGCCAGGGTGAGGAACCCGAACGCGGTAAAAGTATACCAACCCTTCGGCTCACCACCAACGTATGATAAGGCAGTTTATTTCTTTCCCGAGGTAATTGTCGTTGTTACCTGACGGATTGGCGATCAAGTCATTATTTTTTCAGCACCAATGAAAAATATTGTCCCCATTTTTCCAACACAAATTCCATTTCCTGACTAAATTAAATTAAATTTCAAAATCTCAAATTTTAATAAAAGCTTATTTTCTGTAGGGTGGGTGCACCTAATCTCAGCCTGCACCAAATCTCGGCCACTCGACTATTATTTCAATAGTTAATAAAAAAACAGACATTTTTTTATCTCCTAAAATGTATGTAGAATGTAAAATGTAAGAAAAACATAGACAAACATTAAAGAAAATTTTAGTTGGACTATAATGGTTTGTAGATTAAATTTCATAAAAATACAACCTTTAGGAGGACGAAAAATGGTCTTATATGTGGCCGAGATATGGTACGTTTACCCTATTCTCCACAAGTTGAAAAATGTCAAAGATGGAAAAAACCTCCACGAGAATTTTATCTATTCTCGCCTGATAAAAAAAACTACGTGTAAAAACATGACGATTACTTATTCGCCATCATTGATGCCTATTTTATAAATTGCTTCCCGCTATTTTTTTCCCCGGGAGCGTGATTACTTTTAATGAGAATCCTATAGTAATCCGGTGGATTTTCAATGTAAATTGTTTATGGACACGAAAGAATTTGCTTGCACGGTCGGGCTGAGTGGAACGCGCGCGCAAACTTCGAATTACTGAATAATGTATCATTAAGTGATGGTTAAATGAGACTATCACTCGCCTCTCATGATTCTATAATTGCCCCGGTGCCTGTTATAACGTCGACTCGGTTATGCGGCAACGTAACCCATTTTTTCAACGCACTCGTTAAACGCAACGCGACGTCATATTCTTTTTAAGCTCACATTTTCATCAAGATGGATAACATTTTTTCAAATTAACGATCTCCTTCGCGAACCGCACACTCGTTTCTTTTTTCACGTAAATTAAAAAATAATAATAACAATTTGCTGCGTTCTTCATCCAATAAGAATAAAAATAATTTTTTTTATTTTTTTGCAGCGCTTGTTATGTAATTAAATGTCTAAGAAGGGAATATATTTAGAGAGGGAAACTGGGGAAAGAGAGTAACGAGAAAAATCGTGCAAGTTGTCAGACTGGTGACGCGAAAAATATGAGGAACAAAGGAAGACTCTCGTGCATCGAGGAATAATGAGAGTTCTTGCGAAATCTCAGCGAGAAGTGTCGAAAGCGTATGTAACGGAGACAAGCGCGAAAATATTGTAAAGTGCGCGAGAAAACGTCGGAGCGGGTTTTTCGTGTCTGCGAATTGCACACGAGTGGGAGAATCGAGGGATTACAACATTGGACGGAGACGCCATGTTTTCTCTCGATGGAGAAAAAGAGCGAGAGAGGAAAGAATTGAAAGAGAGAGAGAAAAAAAAGAAGCGAGCGAGCAATTAATTCGTCACGCCGGAGCGAATTCGCTAGTCAATTAGCGCTTGGCGTCGGCCCATTGTTTTGAACCGCACGATCCATGCGGTGCGCATGCATGCACTGAAAAAAAGAATCGAGAGTGGGCGGGGATTCGAGGGTTTCGCCTGCACGTTGGAAGAAAATCGACTCTGTCAAATAAAATAAAATCGAATCTCCATTATTCCTCATTGGAGATTTTTAGTGGTTTACATGCCCATGCTGATATCTCAAATCGCTTTATAAAATGTCAACTTGATTGCAATTGTCTATTTATAGTATCTTTAATTCTTCTTCTTATTTATAAAATAGAACTGTCACGCTTAGAATGAAATAGACAATTTGTTTCCATGGTGATTGTAACCAAATTCATTGACGTAAACTGACAGTTCGTAAAAGACAAACAGGCAGATTCACAAAACGTCAAATTGTGACTTCAGAAGCAAAAGTTACTACGCGCGAAGCACGTGTCGCATCGACTTTATTATTACTCATAATTTTTTGATATAAATAAGTTTTTTAGCTTCTAGACATGGTTATATCGGAATTTAAAAAATCAAAATACCATCAACGATATATAGACCAATAAAGACCAACGACTAGACCAATTTTAATTGGTGAACGAAGAAACATCAATTTAAAGATGTACACTGAGAAAAAAGTTTGTTTGAATCAACCAAATTTTGTTTGACTCAAAGCAAAGCGGTAGACACGGGCGGCGAAACGCAAGTTTAGTTGATTCAAAAAAATCAAATTTAGTTGCCGCAAAAAGATATTCTTTTAGCGAAAAACACAAAATTATTTATTACTCAGCTATGGATTTTCGCCATTTTTTTATAGCACAGCATCCTTCCTAAATGCTTCCGGTATCTAAGGTGTCGGAAAAATTTTTTTGGTTGTGTTGGGATTTGAACCTACCTATATACCTATATACATTTTCTAAATCGCACCCTACTGTGCGATCTATGACAATTTCTTAACAAAAATGTGATCTTGAAGTTTCACGCTTAATTTTGTTATAATACAAATATTATTTTTTATTTTTTTAGCGACCGTAAGTAAAATATATTAATTAATTGGTGAATAATTGGTAAATGATTCATATTTTCAAGAAATCCAATTTGTGAATTTTTCAAACAATTTGAGTGTTTTGTTAAAGAGATATTTTGTCAAGTCCAATGGATATCGTTCAAATACGGCATATTTTATCAAGGAATAATTATTAAATTGCATGAAATCCGCAATATACTTTGAAGTAACTAAATATTGAATTGAAAGACATAACTTGAATTATTTGTTTGAATTATTCGATTCAAACGTACATCAAGTTGATCGCATCATGAATTATTTCATTCAAATATTTCACTGAATTCATTCAACAGCCATTTTCTTCGATGCCACTAACTAAACTGAACCAAATATCTGTTTCATACAAATGAATAGAATATCTACTGAAGAAAATAATGAATTATTTTGACAATCGTAGCATTGAATCAAGTAATTACGGGTCAACTAAATATATACTTGGTTGATTCAAACAAAAACTTTTTTCTCAGTGCACATAGTGTAAATATAACTTTGTAGCAATAATAACGGTGTTAATTAACAGAGACTTGGTGGTAAGTCGTCTGTAACAATCTGGTAAGATCGCACGGTACTTTGAAAATGTTATCGTATCGCTGATGGGGAAACATGAGCCGTGTTCATTGGGTGGCTGCGTCCAGAAAGATACTATACGGAGAAGCGAATAAGTATCTCGGTGCTGGCTTGGTAAACACGTCGGTAGCAATTTTGCAAATGTGACGAAGTGAATATGCGCGGGGTATAGAGGGCTAGGTCGCGGTCTGGAAACAACTGTTCCGCATTAGCATTGGAAATCACGTGAAAGAGAGTGACAGCGGTGTGGAGCCGAGTACGCAATTATTCGGGGTAGCTGATGATGGAGGCTTGGATCATCGTCCGCCGAGGGCTCTGCTCCGTGATTAATGAGTTTTACGTATTTTCCAAAGCCCCGGGTAATTAACGCGCCGGGGAGAATCCTGCCGAGCGTAAAATACGAAAGAGCTCATTTTCGATGAGGTCGCGCCCGCGGTTGCATCATCTCCCTCCTCTGATGCAACTCGTATGTGCACTTGAATGCACCTCTCGAATGCATATATGCGCTCGATTGTATGTGTGTCTGCGAGCTAGAAATCACCGGATTCGAACCAGACGTATGTATATCTGTCCTCGCGTGCTCGCCGACCAACTTCTCGTGCGCGGGAGCGAAACAACGCTGGACGTTGTTTTCGATCCTCGATGAATAGACGCACTGCAAATATTTTCCTCCGGAAAGCCGGCGCATTGATTAATAAGGAAGCCAGCGAGCGAAGCGAAAAAAAATACGAAGAAAATGTATAATCAACGCATGTGAGGTTTTTTTTTCATCCTTCGTAACTTTACAACGCCGGAATATGTAATTTTAACTTTTTACCATTAAAGTAATAATAATCATGATAATTGAATATACTCGAATGGTACTAATTGTATAATTGTAATACAATGTTGCACATGTACATTAATTATAAAATCAGACATAGTAATAATAATAAATAACAGATGTTATGAAACACAGCATACATAGTGTTTTTCATATCATTATAAAAAAAAAGGAAAAAATTTGAAGAAAAAAATGAGCTATTTATCGAAAGCATTGCATATCAGTTTGTGATAAGACACCAATGTTATACTGAGATAAATCACGATGGAATATTTTACCATAAAGTAATAATTATGCTAATTATTTTAGAATTAAATATATTTTTGTAGTAAAACGTAATATAATCAAGACAAGATGACAATGGAATATTTTACCATAAAGTAACAATTATGCTAATTATTTTAGAATTAAATATATTTTTGTTGTAAAACGTAATATAATTAAGACAAGATGACAAGATGACAAAGAAGTATATTCAGTTCTATAATAATTAGTATAGTTGTCACTTTAATATAATAAAATCCATCATACTTTTTTCTCTCAGTGTAACTCGTTAGGAGAACATTTAGTATACTATTTTAATATATCCATAGTCTGAAATGAATCGATTTAGGAAGATAAAATGGATCGAAAAAACTTGCTTAGATATAGGACTCTTTCAAAACGTACATGATTAATAAAATATATAAATAAGAAAACTTTTCAAATGTTGAAAATGTTATTTGAGAATACATGCACTGAGAGTATAGTAAAACTTATCGTAAAGTGACAACTATACTAACTAAAGTGACAATTTAATTTAGAGTATTTTCAGATCCTGCCCATTATCATTGGTTCCTAAAAATATATAATATTATATTATGATTAATTTTTTGTCCTGACCTAAAATACAATCAGTTCTTCTATAAAAATATATATAGCTCTAAAACAAGCAGTATATAGTTATCCATATATTATTACTTCATCATTCATAATAAATTCTACTATCATGCTTAAAATCAGAATACGTTCGCGGAAGCTATAAATGCAAGCTGCAAACCTCTACCGCGACTCTTGATAAAATATAATATTAAACCTATTAAAAACTATACGCAATAATATAGTAAAAATAAAAAATACTAAAATTTTTTATCAAAAGAAATTCCAAACGACAAAACATTTTTTTATTAAACAATTTTTTAATTAAAGCATTTATTTTAAAAAATAATTATTTTTACTCTACGACCGAACAATCCGGTGCAAGCATAGTGTCTCCTCGAATACGATTATCTCGGTGGAAGGCGAACATAGTAGTACATAAAAGTGACAAATGCGACGCGATCCTTTAGCGTGCCTCGGCGCGCGTGTAAGCTCATTCCCGTCGTATCGGTTATCGCGTCCGCGTCTCCGGCTGATCTCTTCCTCGGCCGCCCTGCGAGCGACGAAATTCCCTCGCGAACACGCACTCCGGCGAAGAATTCTCGCGGTGTTACCGTTAAAAATATTAATCGCCGATGTCCCGGGAATCCCCGCTCGGCCGAACTCCCCGGACGAAGCGAATTTCCCCTCGCGCACGAAGAAATGTCTCGGACGAAACCCGACGCGGACTAAGCGACGACATTCGTCTACGAATTTTTTTTTTCTTTTATTTTACACATTTTTTATCTCTCTTATTCTCTAGTTACTTCTCTTTCTCTCATTTTATTATTTTACAGCTATTTCCCTCTCTACGAATTTTTTTTTTCCTTTTATTTTACACTTTTTTTTATCTCTCTTATTCTCTAGTTATTTCTCTTATTTCTCTCATTTTATTATTTTACAGCTATTTCCCTCTCTTCCTTATTCTGTCGTTGGTTTTTCTCTCTCTTTCTCGTTCCTTCTCTTCCATACGCGAACTTCCGCCTCGTACGATTTGCACCGAATGAGATTTAGAGAGCCGAGATTTATATTGTGGATTTAGAATGATTTATCTCTCGACTAAATTAGCGCTCACCTCCGTAATATTGGATTTTATTTCATTTTATTCCACTGTGTGCTCTTTTTTTTCATTTATTCATCGACGCGGTTATTTGCCTGAATTCAAGACGCCGTGCAAGTTTCATTATTCATTCCGCATCGCTTTTTGAAGGTGTTTTACGGTCGAGGTTAAGTCGTTGCGATTATTATTGCTTATTCAATGTTTTCTTCCTACGAAATATAAAGATGGCAAATTAGAGTCGAACACGTCAAAATTCTGGATTTATTGAGCACCGAGCAACCATCCCCAATATGATTTATTCCGTTTGTAAAAAAATTTCAGCCTGGACATTTTTTCCAGTGTAATAATCCTTTCTTATACGACAGTCGTAAATTTCAATTATAAGTTTTAAATTACAGATTACAACACAACGATATGGATGACCGATTTAATTATTCACAGGTTGTAAAAAATAAAATAAAAAATTTGAAAAATTCAACCAGAGTTAAAAAAAGAAAATGAAAAAAATTAGGATAAAAAACAACACGTTTAGAATAAAATATATGAATTCAATATATTGTATTCTAAATACTATAACTATACTAAATACTAAATATAAAGGTGATTCTTGTGTGCTATAGACATTAATTTTAAATATTTTTTCCTGTGTTAAGTATTTTTTAAAAATAACTTCTTGAAAAACCATGTGAACGTTCTTCAACAGTGTACTAAAATAATGCTTCAAAATTTTAAAAGGTTTCATCGTCTGCTAATCGAAATATTTATTGTTGAAAAACATAATTTTTTTTAAATTTTACCAAAAGGTGACAATTATGCTAAATATTTTAAAAATAATTATATTTTATGTAGATCCTTTTTTTAATATATTTTATTTTACTCTAAAGTATATTTATTTCTAAAACATTCAGCATAATTGTCACATTTTGATAAAATAAAAAAAGTGTTTTTCAACAATTAAATATTTCGATTTTCACGTGGTAAATCTTCATTAAATGCTCTTGCGTGTGATGCTAATGAGCGTTTGTGCAAATTTTTTATGAAATTATCTTTAAACTCGTTTCATGCAAGAACCATCTTAAAAGATATATGTGATATAATAAGGCACAATAATAATTGAGGCCAAAGTGATTCGTAGAATGAAAAACAGATAAAAACCTGTACGGACGATCTATTGTTGGGTTAATTAAAAAAATGTGGATCGTGCACTGATTTCGAGAAGATAAAAAAGCGCCAAGAAAATAGTAGCATTATATTATACGAAGAAAATCGTGTGTATTCTTGGAGTCTCGAAAAATTCGCAGACGAAAACATTCCGGGCTGTCGGCGGCGGGATTATTTTTAATTAAACGAATGAGCCATTACCCAAATTAACCGTTGGAGCTAACGAGTGCGGGCATTAGCGGGTACTGGGGGAAATGCACGGCATTATTTTCCTTTCGCGCTGCCTTGGTTGATTGTTCGCGAGCGCTTCGTACGCGTTTTCTCGCTGAGAGAAGAAAAAAGGGGGAAAAAAATGGAAAAAAGCTCAAAAGAGAATGAAAAAATAAAATGGTGAGCAAAATACACACGATAAAAGGGAGAAAAAATGACAGTGAAGGAAAAAAGCAGTACGAGGGAAAAAAAATGAAAAAAATAAATGACAGAAAAAAAATAATAATAAAAGCAGAATAAAATGGCAGAAAGAGCGAAAGGAGGAGGGCGGGGGAGGGGGGTGGGGGGGGGAAGTGGAGGAGAGACATGCAGAAACAAACAATTCAAACTGAGTTCCCTTCCAGCGATTCCACTTCTTGCACTCATCGCGTTGCAGAGCTCGTTATTATTTTCTCCTTTTTAATTGTACACGTGTGCAACGCGCAACACGCGTTGCTTTTATGCACACAGCTTGCCCGGCGTACTATACTGGCTCCACGCTTGTTTTCCGTGTCATTATATTCACCTTCTTGACTTTATTCACTGCACGTAGACGAAACTCTCTCGCTCTTTATTATTTATTTCTCATCCTTCGTTTTGTATTTATTTCACTTTCTCCCGCTTCAGTTCCCTCCTCTTTTCATTTTTTTCTTCCCTCTCTTGTTCGTTTTTCAATTTTTTCAATTTTTTTTTCTTTTCATTCCTCGTATTTCCCGTCTTCTCCTTTTTTTCGTTCTGCCTCCACCCTTTTTTGAACCTCGCGTCCGAGATGCGATGTATTTGTTCGCGAGCGTGAACGCCGTTCGAGTTGAAGCGGTACTTAGCGAGCTCCCAGTAATTGTAATCACACTAATGCCTCGAATCGCAACCCTTCCACTGGCTCCGTCTTTAATCACACCCGCGACTCTCGTTCCGGGTGCGATTCTAAACACCTAAACCCTCGTTCATCACCGAGACGTGCCTGCAAGCTCGTCTCAATCTCGCCGCTTGCACGAAATCACCGGGCTCAGGAACACTATCGGTGTGAATCATTTCAACGAAACGATCAAAATATTCAACGATATTGCGATAAAATAAAGGGCACAGGGAGTTCAAGATATTTCTACTGCAACAATAAAATATATATACGTTTAAAAATTCCATACAGACGTTTAATCGATCAATTCAAAAATTCAGTTCTAGAACTGAATTAACCCTCTGCGAGTCATATGGGTCTTTTTCGGCCTATGCGATTTTTCCTCCTTGAATAACACTTCGCGATCCTTGAAGGGCAGGTTTTTCTCAACTCACCCTAAAAAAATTTAGTAGTGAGGGATACTCGGTGCCCAAGACCGTATCTTGATCCAGCAGTTTTTGTGCAGACAGCAGGGCAGACATTTTGGCTCGGTCGAAAAGGACCCACATGACCCACAGTGCCAGCATTTCGTCAATATGTAAAATGGATTGAAGTGTGACGAGCACCGAGTCAATTTTTGCTTGGAATGCGCAAAATTAAAATAATATGTTCTTATAACAATACGATTCTGTACGGTTTAACAATTTAAAAAAATTAATATTTTATTTTCTAACGGAAAACACGTTATTGTATTTCGCGCTTCTTCATCGAGATCAAACTGTAGTACCCCTGTCTCACACCGATATCGCCTATAAACATAGAAAGTTGAAAACAATAGTGAAAAAATATTCAATCCTTTTTTCATTCTTCAAAATCAAAAACAATTTTAAAATCGCGATTGAAATAGGAAAAAATAAAAAACGTACTAAAATAACGTCTAAAGAATCGAAACAATTGATCAACAAAAGGACTTTATATGATTTGTGTCACTAAAAAAAAAATTTTTTTCATGGTATTCGGAAATTGTACAACGAAATTGAAAATCGTAATTGAAATGATGAAAATCGAAACTAAAGAAATTTTTTTCAATGAAGAAAAGTTTCTGAACACTAGAAAAATTGAAAGAAAAAAACTTTTTGAGCTGACAAAAAAATAATGAAGAAAAAAAAGAGTTAAAAGGAAACGTGTCTGTGCAATCGTTGTTCGAATCACTCAATTACAGGCGTGAGAGCGTAATTGCGTTACATTGAAAAGCCTGTTGAGACAAACACGAGTATTTAGCCATATAGTACACGTGTCTGGAGTCAAGAGAGAGAGAGAGAGAGTGAGAGAGTGAGAGGGAGGGAGGAAGGGAGGGAAAGGGCGAGAAGAGGAAACGAGAAAGGGTAATGTCGGATACGCGCGTGGTTCGTAAGTTCCGAGGGCGAATAGTCATTATCACCATCAGCGGAGCCATCATCATTACGATCCTAGCACCTACTTATGTGCGCCCGAGTGCGGGCAAACTCGCGCGAATCGTGCGAAAAGCGCGACTCTTCACGTGTGTGTGGATGCTGCGAGAGCCTCTTTCTTTTTTTTTTTAGTCTCTCGCCTCTTCGATTCTCCTTTTATTCTCGCTTTTTCTATTCGAGCCCTTTTCTTTTCCCTTCATCAGCATTTTCCTCGTTCCTCTCCCTCTTATACTTTCACCCAGCACTCATTTTTAATCCCTTCTTCAAACAGCATCGAATATTTTGGAATAAAATAGGATCGTAAATGTCGTAGATACAATACGAATGTGTCTGTTTATACAAAAATTTTGTTTTCGAAAATTTTATAACATTCTTATAGATGTCATAATAATTATTAACTTTATATTGCTCGTAATTTTATTTTCAATTTGGATAAAATAAAATCGTAAGTCGTATATAGATACAGTATATAAATTTGTATGTAAATTTATGTATTTAAAAATATTGTTTTTCAAAATTTTATAAACGTTTGGATGTCATAATTATAATAATTAACTTTATATTACTCAAATAATTATTATCAAGGTTCATAAATTGAGCGATTGCAAATAATCGTTGGATCTAGTTTATTTCAAAGGTAATATATATTTTATGTCAGTTATACTAAAATTAGTATAAATGGTAAAGAACGATGTATTCTTAAAAGTTATTTATTTACGCCTCGTTTAAAAATAAGCCAAATAGTGTCTCATTGGTAATTATGGCTGATACCTCCTTAACTTTTAGTGTTTACAGTATATATTTTTCTCTTTGTTCAGTTACATCTTCCTTTCTCTCCAGACCTCCTCTCGTTTTTCCTCCTTCGCGCCGCTCTTATTCTCTCCTCTTCGCTCTTTACCTGATGCTCGACTATGCGCAATATCACGGTTATGCGCTCCGAGTTTGTATCGCGTATGCAACGAGAATGAAGTCATCTTCGCTAATGCATCGATGCTTATCCCCCTTTGTGGCGCTTCCTCCCGCGCAACCGAGACTATTTATGACATTACGTTGGTAGAACTAAAAGCAGAAACACACACGTTTCTCAATCTCTCTTTTTCCTCTCTCCCACTCTTTCCATATTTTTCTCTCTTTGTCACACTCTAACGTTCATTTTGTTTCTGCTTATATATTTCTCTCAAATTTTTTCCCTCCTTTTTCCTTTCTCGCGTTTACTCTCCCGCGCTCTCTCGATTATTCTCTTACCCGAGTATGCGTGCAAAAGATATATACTAACGCTCGCGTTGCAAGAACATTACAAGCGTGCGGTTATGAAAGAAAGAAGCAGATTTCGAGCTCAGAGCATTTTATATCGTGCGACGCCGCCGCCGGTTGCTTCCATTTATCAGATTTCCTTTTTCTTTCTCCGCTGAAGAAACTCCAACAAAATGGCCTCTTTATACCATCTACCTCGCCATTGTTGTGTCAAAATATGGCAGCACGCGGCTCTCCCTTCCATTTTTTTCTACTTTTCTTTCACATTCGATCTCTATTTTTCCATCCAGTATTTATTTACTTATTCATTTATTTATCTGATGAACATGTTTATTCATTTATATTTATCTGATCATTTCTCTGACTAATTACTCATTTTTTAAATTAATATTTTATACTTGGGTACAATCGTCAACTTGATTTTTTTAATTTGTATTTTTTTTCCCTATTTCTTCAATTCGTAACGTGCTTCACTATTTTTGATTAATTTTCAATTTTGCCTGTCATAACTTTCAGTTGAAAAAATAAAAGAAAATATGAATAAAAATAAATAAAAAAATAAATAAAAAATAAAAATATGAATAAAAATATAAGAATATAAGAATAAACAAGATAAGGGAGCATTCTCTCAAAGGAGTTATTAGTCTCTGTCCGCAGTAAATTTTGCGAAAAACGCTACCGAGATTTCGCATTCGCGTCTCAGCTCGCATTTCTACCATTTTTAAATATATATTTTTTATGCGTTTTTTTTCTCCTTCCTGGTTTGTCTCTCTCTCTCTCGCTTGAGATGTATCGCGGATACGCGCATAAGGCGAATATCGCCGGGAGTGGATGAAGAGAATACAAGAAGGGGGTCGGGCGAGCTTTATTATTGAACAGGAAGAAACGTGGGAGCCCCGCTAAAGGATTTCCTTCGCCGTGTTTGTATTACACGCGGAGAGTCATTTACGACCCACGCATATCTCCCGTCTCTCTTTTTCTCTCTCTCTCTCCCTCTTTCGCTACGTAATGTATTTACTCGCCACTATGGCGTACGTGCCACCTCTTTGTAATATAAGGGATTCCCGTAAAGAGAACGCCACGTGTGCGCTCCTGTCGGATATCGTCGACAAAAGTATAGACGTAAAAAATTTTTTACGTCTTTCAATTATGCTTTTTTTACCATAAATTTATTTTTCATATTTTCATAGGGTGAATTGGAAAAATTTTTAAAAATGGTAAAAGCAATCTGTTTTTTCGATACTATATGCTGTATTTCCGGATATATGAAAGATCATTTTTGTTAAATTTTAAAATAAATTAGTTCGTTTGCACAAAGAGAATTTTATTCAAAAAAATTACTACGTTTTTTTCGTATGGGGTAACTAGTTTAGAAAAACTTTTCTTATGAAATATATATTTCATAAAAAATTCTCGAATGTTTACAAGTTCAAGTAACGTACGACATCCAATTTTGAGTGAATTTTTGGAGAACTCCCATGCTCGCATTTTTCAAGAAAATTAATTGAAATTTGAATGTGTTATGCAATAGACGCTATGCCAGGGTATGATACTCTTGAAATTTCAAAAAAATCAAACTGAATACAATATTTTTTTATTTTTTGAAATTCCAAGTGTGTCATGCCCTATAGGATACCGTACACTGCATAACATATTCAAACATCAGTTCGTTTGTTTGAAAAATACGAGCGTGTATGGGATTTCTCCCAAAAATTCACTCAAAATTGAGTGTGTCACATCACCTTTTGATATATAACACTACAAGAAAAATAAACAGATGTTAACTTTTAAATGCACTACACTGAATTATTATTCTTCTAAAAAATTAATGTGTGACGTGCAAAATACAAAAATGTGGAAAGATCGTAATAATATCACTGGATTATTATTCTTTTTTTTAACTGAAATGTTTAAATTGTAATAAAAAATAAAAATTAATGTATGACGTGTAACATACAAAAAAGTGGAAAGATCGCAATAATATCACTGAATTATTATTTTTCTTATTTTAACTGAAATTTTTTTCAAAAAAATGTTAAAATTGGAATAAAAAGTAAGTTAACGTGCGATGTGAAAAATACAAAAATGTGGAAAGATTGTAATAAAAGGATGTTGAATTTTTCGTCCACTATATAAAGGGGTGAGTTTTAGACCCGAGGCGATGCTTGCACGGTCCCGAGACTTGATAATAGTAATCCGAGGATGACGTACGTCTTCATTATCCGAAACGATCGGATCGTGAGCGAAGATCGGTGGGCTTTAACCCTCGACGGATCTTGGGGATAGTCGTTCCTCGTTATCTCCCTAGCAAGAGCGATCCTCGCTTTGCGCCGGGACACCGGCAACAGCCCCGGGGAGCGTCGCGATATCGCGAAAACTCGTCCGGTAGGTCAACCTCGTCGCGAACGTACTCGCTCTCAATTTTACACGCTGGCAGGTGTCCCGTCCCCATCGCTCAAGGCTCCCTCTAATGTCCGAGAATTTACGAGGGCTTCTTATCAACTTTCTTTCTCGGCGCTCAAGATTATCGCTGTTTTTCCGGGTTCGTGCGGATTTTTTACCAAAAACGATCAATAAATGCTTCACAGTGAATCAAACTTTAAAATACACAAAAAAAAGTATAAATAACTCGAGGTTTAAATAATTTTTTATTTTACAATAATTTCAAAATAAAAAATTATTGTAAAACTTTACAATAAAAAACATTTATTGAAACAATCTCAATTTAATCGATGTTTGTCCGAGTTGTTGCAGATTTATTTTTATAGAGTATTAATTTATTTCTGTAGAAATATTAATGGTCTTCATAACATTTTATTTCATTAATTCTCATATGGAGATATTTTAAATGAATATAATTCAAACATTTTTTGTAATAAAATATATTTTTTAATTACAAAGTATCATATGAAAAACGGGCATCCCAATGAACTCAATAGAATCGTAAAGAATATTTTCATCATAGATTTATTTTTATAGAATATTAATTTATTACTGTAAAAGTATTAATGTTGTTTTCAAGATATTATTGCATTTTTGAATTCTCGTAGAGATATTATATATACACAATTCAAACATTTTTTAAGATAAAATATATTTTTTAATTACAAAGTATCACATGAAAAACAGGTGTCTCGATGAACTCAATAAAATCGTAGAAAATATATTCATTATTAAAATAAAGAGTCGTATACGTTCTTTAAATGGTTAAAAATTCTCATATTCACTTTTTCAAATATTTAAGAGCGCATTAATGTACGGAGTATAAATATACTTCTCACAAGTGCGCCTGGTGGAGATTTTATCAATGAAGAAATTCCCGTGACGAATTCTCTCAATATAATAACAGCAGAAAATACCGAGCGAAAAGTCTCGAGTGGAGGATGGCCTCAAGTGGAATCGTTACAATAATAAGCCGAGTAATTTTCCGCCTTGTGAAACTTACGAATGAGATAAAATCGACGGTTTCTTATTTGCATAACGGAGTGTGCAATCGAGCTTAGATTTCTAACCTTTTCGCAAACTCTCCGAAGAGAAAATATCTCTCTCGTGAAAAAGTAAATAATTGTAAAAATATGGTGAGTCTCCGTTCGGAGCGAGATTAATCCTCGCTCGGTGTCCACTTTTGCGTAATGGGAATGAAAAATATCGCGGAAGAAACGAGCCAGCCAGCTCTCTCGATAAGTAGGCGTTGCGTGTATAGAAGAGCCACGTGTTTGTCGCGGAGCAAGCGAATCTCTCGACTTGTCTAGTTACCTTCCACGAATCTCCGCCCACTTTTTCCCTCCACCGGCGCGCTTCCTTTATTGCATTGTATCTCCTCATCGCCGTCCCAGTGTATCGAGCTTGTGCACCGCGAATCAAAAAATCAATGTTGAAATCTTGTCAACGTCTCGTGACAATTTGATTCAGCCCAAGCAGTTTCACTTTAAAACTTTTTTTTCTTCGACTCGACATTTCGACATATTGCCCTCTTTCAGTATCAATTTCATTTAAAATTCATACTACATACGAAAAAATTTTATTCTAAATTGGTGAGTAAAAAAAAATAAAGAAAATAAAGAGGTCCCGCAAATTAAATTTAAAAAATCAATATTGAAATCTTGTCATTGTCTCGTGACAATTTGATTCAGCCCAAGCAGTTTCACTTTAAAACTTTTTTTTCTTCGACT
>JAPYYW010001301.1:0-31047 GCA_030522545.1 Cremastinae sp. A BG-2022a | reverse complement strand
CATAACAAGCACACGTCACCTTGGATAACCTTGTATTTCGAGTATGTTGTTCTTTAGCCAATTTGCAACAACTTTTCTTAATGAACTTTTACTCGCAAACCGCATGAGAAAAATTGAGTCGAAAATTTGTCGTTTTACTGCCATGACCATATCACCTTAAACAGAAGTTCAAGGAAGGCGAAATAAATATTTAGATAATTTTACTTTCGGACGGGCGCGTGGGGCTTTTTGGACCCCAGAAAATTAGAATTCCAAGAATTGATTCAGTTGATAATTTTCATCGAACTATCTTAAATATGTAAAATATTTAAAATATGTTCAAATATCATGTAGACGATTATTACAATTTTTTTTAAAAAGATAGTCAATTGACTATTCAGTATCAGCACGACTTCCTTAATAGTACGGTATTGGTAACTTGGATACTGAGGCGACGAAATAACATTTTTCAGCATTCTAATTTATTAAATTTTCTATTTATTTAAAAAATTTTATACTTATTTATTTATTTGTTTATTTAATTATTTGTTTGTTCGTTCACTTTGCTAAATTTTGCCAATATGAACGTACGTTCCATTTTTTTTTAATTTGAAAATAATTCTTAAATGAGATTATAATTATTAAGATGATGAAATTGTCAATTCCATAAATGTGATTCCATCTGGGCTGGCTCAGAACAATACGATTGAATAATTTCGAAAAACACAGTTATTTAAGTTTAATGTATGAGATCGATATGTTTTCTCATTGTTAATTTTTTTGATTGCCTCATTCTTTGAATCCGTAAGACGTTGCATGAAAATCAGCGAGTTCCCAATCGAGCGCAACCTCCGTCCGTCGGAAGATCTCCAAGCAGAAACAATTGGAAAAACAAAAATAATAAGAGAGCTTGCGGAGATATTGATGAAAGTTCGAGTGTTGGCGAATCGAAATAACTTTTTTTCGTTTCTTCGTAATTTCAATAATTCCTTTCTACGTCCTGTGACGCGAGAGACTTCTGACATTGGTACAGGGTGCAAAGTGACAGAGAGACAGAAAACGAGGGACACACTGAACTGTCGAATTATAGAATAATGTATAGTTAAAGCATTAATTAGTGATTCGAGTGGGAAACAAACGAGTCGAGCTGAGACAGCTTTTTCATTTTTTTCCCTTTCCGCCCTCGCACTAATTCGTGTGTAAGTTTTAAGGCGACGAAACGAAAAATGGATGCGGCGAAAAACAACCAAGAGAACTAACACCGTCTACTTATTAAATATATCATTATGTGTGACTGGAAAAGAAACAGAAAACTTGTACAGTTGTTGCTATGAAATATATAAAATCAGTGTTTTACACGAAAATAATTCCATGCTTCCGAATCACCACAAAATCCTGTGAACCTCAAAAGTTCTTTTTTTTTTGAAAAAAAAAAGAAGAAGTATTATCATAATTTTTTTATTATTTAGAAAATAAAAGTAAGAGTACAAAAAATAATGAAAGGATTAGAATAAGTAGTTAGATTTATAGTGGACGTTTTAAAATCATATATTTATTGAAAATAATTCTCGTTTGTCTCCTGGTCGTCCCTAAATATTTCTTGAACACATGGCAATACACAATTCTCTCTCGATTATTTACCATTCGTCGTTGTACGTTTATTTGTTTGGCTTTTAATTGTATATTTTTAATGGTTTCTCAATGTACTCGATTGATTCGGACAACGGCTTCTGCAGAAGCCGAAAAAACTAACTAGAAAACTGCTCCCGGTATCCTCCTCCGATTATAATGAAATTTTGATAAAAAATGGTAAAAGCACCCCTTAAACTTAGGTCTTCAAAGGGTAGTTCGCATATTTCACCTATTATCAGGTGATATAATCAAAAGCAAAAAAATGAGCAATTATTTTGATGTGCAACGATGAAAAATGCAACTGGTCTCATATCAAGGGGTTACATGGAAAAAAATGATAAGGGTTGAAATTCATAAACTTCTTACTGAAAAACTATTTAAACTATCTTGATGAAACCAGTGGCATTTTGAAGAGTAAAAAAAAACGAGTAGATTCGTGATTTTGCTTTTTTTTTCAAAAATTTAGTTCAAGGGTTAAAGGGTCAAGGGTGAACCAAATTCATGCAAAAACACGACTCTACTCCTTTTTTACCCTTTAAAAAGCCATTGGTTTCGTCAAGATAGCTTAAATACTTTTCCAGTAACAACGAGTTCGTGAATTTCAACCCTTGTAATTTTTCTTCCATGCAACCTCTTGATATGAAACCAATTACACTTTTCATAGTTTCACATCAAGACAATTATCCATTCGACTGCATTTGATTATTTTACTTGAAAATAGGTGATGAAATCTGCAAACCACCCCTTGGTGGCTCCAACTTTAAGAGATGATTTCATCCCTTAAAGAAGTTTTTTCACCAATAAAGAAAATTATGTATCTCTTAGATTTTGATGAAGAATAACACAATTAAGTTTATTCGAAATCGAAAGGGGTCCCCGGAAGTAGTTTCCGGAAGTAGTGTCAGATGGAGGCAGGTAGGTCGAACGATTCGTTGCTTTAACGTTATTATCCTAAAATTTAACAAATTATTTTTATGGATATTTGTTCGAATGAAATTAAAGTAACCACTGGGTTCTTCATCGCTCGTTCAGTTCCTCACGGCCATTAACATAATCATTGTTACTTAATTTTTTTTCTCATTTTTTCTCCGTCGTTTTCGCTTCGATTTCCTTTGTCCCAGATCGCAGAGACCGGCCGACAATTTCTCCCGATCGCCGTGGTCTGACAGCTGCGTCGCGGCGCTTTCAGAGATTAAATAAAAATCGTGAGATCGAGACTCGACGAATCGGGCGAAAAAAAGCGCGCTTGTCGCCAGGTTGCGCGGAACCGGGTCTAATATATTTCACATCCACTCTCGTTATTTCTTCCACGCCGCAGTGATGTTCGGTCGTCGCAACAATAATAATAATAAAAATAAGAAACGTCTACCTGACGTATCTTCGTTCGTCTCTTTCAGTAAATTCGTTGTTCCTATATTTTTTTTTTTCTTTTTTTCAAGAAAAAAAAAACTCTTTTCCAAGTTTTTGCAATTTTTTTCTTTCCCAAATATACGAAATATACATTTTATTCTTTTCTGTTCAGATGAGTCGTCCTAAAAACCAAAACACACGTCTTATCGCTCGAAATCAATACGGATCAATAATTTTCAAGTGTCACCATCGTCGTTCTTATATCACTTAAATTATTCTCTATCGTGCGTCGTCGTCGGTTTTTCATCCTCGTTGTGTCAACTCTCGACCAAAGAAAAAAAAAGACAAAACAAAAAAGAAAGGGAAAGTAGTATAGCAATGGCCGTTCGTCTCGCTCGAAATTAAATCCACGGTGCAGCAAGTGTTTCTCATTTCGTTTCATCACTATTAATAAACGTTATTTTATAATAATAATAATAAATATTGTTATTATTATAAATATAATTACATTATTAACGTCGTGTGATATTTTTTAGTCGATATACTGGGCTCGTCAAGATGGCTCGCGTCGTTTTCTAAAGCTCTCGTCGTTATATTTCATTATTAACGCCAATCATCATTCGTTCATGACTAATCGATCACAACTATTCATAATCAATTAACCATAAATATTAACCGATTATAATTATTTATAATTAATAGTTATGATTATTATGATTATTTGTCATTATTTATTATGAATTAATATTAATATTATTACGGTTATTTATCATTATTATTACGAATAATTGGTAATAATTATTTTTATTAATAATAGATTTAGAAGTAATGCGTTGGTTCAGCGGAAAAAAGAAGAAGAAGAAGAAGAAGAAAAAGAATGAGGGATGGGAGGGTTGGTTGAAGGGTTTTGGAGAGAGTTTTGATGATTTTGTCTAGGCCATTGTTAGGGTACCCGCGCCCATTCCGAAGCCGACTCCTCGGGGTCCGAAATTACGGCCGTAACAGCCGCGACAGTAAATCTCACCGTCCGGGGCGTCGTTGAGGTTCGTCGAGTCGAGGGAACGATGACAGGAGCCGCAGTTGAAGCAACGCTTGTGCCAGATACGATTCTTCGAGATCATCTGCTCCGCGGCGTACACCGGATAGCCGCATCGCGAACATCCGTGCCCGTCGTTTCGCTTCGTTCCCAGCTCCGGCTTCGCGTCGAGACTGGAACATTTCAACGTGCCCTCGTCACTCTTTTTTTTTCGTTGTATTTTTCACACGGCATGATTCTTTTTTTTTTTCATTCAATTTCTGGGCGACGCTTTCGGCCATTTTTGATGCAACTTCGAGGGTTTTGCAATGAGAAGATAATTGATTATATACACACGTATATATACTTTTTTAATGACTTTCGGATTTGACTTTTTTCTACTTTAATGCTGCCTCTACAATGTAGGCCAATGCAGACCAATTTCCAAATTATAACGTATCAAGTTCGATAACGTATATGCCAGCGTGCATAAAAAAGTTATTTCGTGTATTAGTTCAATGTTTTTGTTGATTAATGTTTAAAAAATGATTTGGGGAGAATTACAAGCATTGGGCCAATTTACACCAACATAAGCCAACTAACCCTCGAAATGATTGTTATTGGCCTTAGTTGGCCCAACGTGTAGAGACAGCATGAGGGTGTTGAGTCCGTACAGCAAAAAAATCAAAATTTTGATAAGGTTTTTCTCCCATACGAAGTCATTTAAAAGTAAAAATGTATAAAGAAAAGTTAATGCAAATTAATTGAAGAGAACATACTTGAAATTCAATCACTCTGTATGTGATTGCACAAAAAAATGATACAATTTTTTTTTTAATTTTTGACAGCCTCATAAGTAAAATGTCGAAGAATTGGACGATGATAATTAAATTGAAGAATTTTCGAGGATAATGAAGAGTGAAAATTGTTCATCTGAGCAGAATAAACATTTCAAGACATTGACTTGTGAGAATTAAATTTAAAAATCTCGAGAAAATACATTTTTAATATGGAGACAAAGTGTGACATTTGTTCGTTCCAAGTAGAAATGTGAAGAGATATGTATGACAATAAGAATGAAATTTAAGAATTTCGTGAAAGTACATTTACAATGAGTATATGTGCAATTTATTTGCTAAAAAATTAAAAAGGACAGGAGACTGAACTTTGACGTATAAATTAAAAACTTTAATTAAGATATAGATTTTTAGAGGAAGTCAAAAGTTTGTTTTGTTGTTTCTTGCTATCATAAATACAAATTTCAAAAGATTAGATCCCGAGAATTAAATTCAAAAATTATGTCAAAAAAGATTTTCAGCGAATATCAGGTGTCAGATCTATAAATAAAAAAATAGTTAGATTCAACAATGAGAATTTAATTTCAGAATTTCATGAAAATAAATATTCAGCAAGTATCAAGTTATTATTTTCTATTAAAAAGAAATTAATTAATGAGAATTAAGTTTAGAAATTTCGTGAAATATATTTCGAGCGAATATCAAATTTTATCACCATTTACTCAGAAGTGAAACTGTCGAGAGATTAGATAATGAGGGTTAAGTTGAAAAATAGCGCGTGAAAATAGATTTTCAGCGAGTATCGGATTATTGTTTATTCAGAGGTAAAAATGTCAATAGATCAGATAATGAGAATTAAATTAAAACACTTCGTGAAAATAGATTTTCACCGAGTATAAAGTGTCGCGATCGTCTATTCAAAGGCAACGATATCGAGAGATTCGATAATAAGAAATAGTTAATTGTTAAATCAGTAAACTCGGTCCACTTTAGTCTCAGCTTCCACCAAGAATACAAAATCGAATAGAAATTTAACATAAATATATATCGAAATATCTGAGAAATCACGATGTTTATTTAAGTCCAAACTCTATTTTTACAATTACTGCGAAAATACTTCGAGGAACAATAAAATTTATTTTCAAGTTAAATTCGATCATAGTTCATACATTTCTACAAAATGTATTTATTTATTTTTTAAATTATACACAAAAATAGGCTGTAAAAATAAATGAAAAATTCACTGGGTGGAAAAAGTTGCACAAAAAGGTCGTTTAAACGTGAATGGGGTAAAAAAATATACAGAGGGGTAGAAAAAAAATCACACGAAAAATATAAGATTGATGGTTCGTTAATTGGGATGATTCGTTAATTTGGCTGTTTGAAGAATTTTGGGGGAAGCAGAGAGGATGAGGAAACTCACTACGAGGGTGCTTGGTCTCCGTTGGTCGAGATCAGAGTCGGGGTATGGCCAAAACCGAAGCCCTTCGGGCCGAAGAGCTTTCCGTAACAGGCGCGACAGTGGATTTCCTTGTCGGGACCGTCGCAAGCGAGCATCGAGTCCAACGGCCTGTGACACTCGGCGCAGTTGAAGCATTTCTTGTGCCACATCGTGCCCTTCGCTAACTGCTGTTCCGCAGCGAAAACCATGCCACCGCAACGGGGACAGCCCTGACCCTGGGGGGCCTTGATCGACGTCGTGTCGGGATTGAAGAACGGCCGACTCGCCGATATCTCATCTTCGCTATGTATCCCAAACAAACGTCTTGATCAAACTACTTCCTACTTTTCATTTTTTTGACGGTTTAAGGTATTTCTACTGTAACAGTCCTTTCAAAAGTTTCCTTCCTATGTAAACTTGAAGTAAAATCATCAGTTGAAATTTTTTTCTATAGATTTTTTTAAAAAACTAGATAAACCTTTTTTGATGCTTTATATAAAGGTTGGCGCCAAATTTTAAAGGGTTTCTCTATCTAGATATCAGAATATTTCATGTTGAAAATTACATTTTTTTAACATAGGCTCTTTTGGAAAGTTATAAAAAGATATGATTTTCAATAATAAATATCTCGACTTCAAGATAGAGAAACCTTTTAAAATTTGACACACACTTGAGCACCACGTTAAAGAACATATGTGCAAAGTTTTAAGAAATTCTATAGAAAACCATTTTTACCATAGAACCACGATAGAACTACCTTAAGGTAGTTCTATAGTTACAGTCAAATCAAAAGTTTTTATTTCAATTTATCTCCATACTATGTGGTTTTTCAACTTAAGTCAATGAAGAAAAGTTGTTGCAAATTGTTTCAAGAACAACATACTCAAAATTCGACGTCATCCAAGGTGACTTGTACTTGTTATGTATGTATGAAAATTAAATAAACCATAATCTTAGGATTTTTTTAAAAAAACTAAAGGAAGTTTCTTTGAAGCATAATAAAGAGCTGTGCAAAATTTTAAGAAGTTGCACTACCCAAAAGTCAAGATATCAAGAGTTAAGGATCGCAATATTTAATACGTGCTTTTATGGGAGACTGCAGAAAATAGTGATTTTGTATAATGAATATTTCGAATTCTACGTAGTGAAATCTCTTGAAATTTAATATACAATTGCACACTGTATCAAAGAAGGTTTTTGCAATATTTTAACAAAATCCTGAGAAAACGATTTTTATTTTTCCCATAATTTTTATTATATAATTTCAATAATTTTCAGACAAAATTTTAATAAATTAGATTAAGTATGTGTGTAATTAGGTAAATATGAAATATGCTAAAATATTATTATGAGCTAATTTATTTTATCAGATTAAATAGATTTTTGCAATAGAATTTCAATTGTATTAACTATATAAGAATTAAATTGTATCTTGTAATTGAAACAATATTTTTTTCTCAACATATGGAAGTGGTAACTATTGTTCAAATCATGTCAAGACTATCTGAAGTTTTTCTACGTCAAAACCACACATAATTAAAAAATGGTGTAGGTAAATGGTAAAAAACAGTAGTTGGCAAAAAGTAGGCTATCACTATAAGGGTCTGACAAAACAATACAAACAAAACTGCACTCTTCGAGAAAAATTCTACAATACTTTTGGGTGAATTTTTCGATTGCATTTGTTTCTTTTTTGCATAATTACCATAATCGACGTCTACTCATTTCATGCATACTTATATAACTCGTGTGAATTTCGTTACAATGCACTTTGTTCTGTTTTATAAAAAAAAATTTGTTTGTGTCTTGTTTGTATTGTATAAAATTGAATTGAATAAAGATAAATTAAATACAAGTGAAAACAAATTTTATTTCTTATTAGTTAATCAAAATTTTTAAAATGTTTTGAAAGGCTTTGAAAAATAATGATAAATAATTTACCTATAACCGTAAATATTCTCGTCAAATTTTGGAAAAAAGAACATGATTACTCTTTCTGACAATTGACCCTTTAAATAAATATTCTATAGAACGTTTTTTTTTCAATTGTGAAAGTTTTTACTGCAATTTGCATAATTAAAAAATTTTATTTTTTTTATTTTAAGACTTTATTAATGTATATGTTGAATGAGATTTTGAGAAACTCACGTCAAACCGTCGGTCTGGAGGAATCCAGAGCCACAGGCGAATCCGTAACCGTGGGGTCCCCACTTTTTGCCATAGCAAGTTTTGCAGTAAACGTCCTTGTCGGGGCCATCGCAAGCGATTATGGAGTCGAGGGTTTTCGTGCAGTCCTTGCACTTGAAGCACTTCCTGTGCCACTCTCGTCCTTTGGCGAGTACCTGCTCCGCGGCGAAAACCACGCCGCCGCAACGCGGACAACCCTTGCCGGGTGGCGCCTGAATCGCTGCAGTGTCGACAACGGTCGCTCGTGGAGCCGCGTCACTGTTTTTTTTTCCAAAATTACCTCAATTATTTCCCATTTTCACGAGATCCCATTTTTTCGAATTTAGAATCAACAAAATCTTGGAAAATTCAACGAAAATGCCAAAAGCAACGATTTCATCATGCAACAATAATTCAAAAAATATTTAAGGTAGTTAGCAAAGATTCGTATTTTGTGGGGGCACCAGAGAGGCACCAAAAAATTATAAAATAAGTGGTTCATTTTTTTATAAAACGCGTGATTATTATACATAGATATATTTATTTACTTATTTATGCTATTTTAAGTCTTACGTTACGGGCAAAGTTTCCAAATATTTGAAAAAACGATGTAGATCTGCGATACTGGTATATATGATAATACTGGTAAATATGACGTAATTTTTTTAATTGTAGGCTATTTTTACTGCAGTAACAAATTACTATTTTTTTCAATACTAAATAATAATTTAATAATAGTAATATCAAATAATAATTGTCAAAATACATTGTTTTATTACAGTTTTTTGCAGTAAAAAATATTAGACTCTTCGCGTACAGAATTATTTCTCTACATAAAAAAATATTGCCTTGGTGCATAAAATACATGTTTACATTTTTGGATGACTCTAATGCATGCAAATATGCTTCGTGGGTGAATAATGCGAAAACGGTGTTTCTTTCGTTAGCAAAAAGCTGAGAAGCAGTGCAGTTATGAAACTACGGTCGTTAGACTAGGTTGATGAAACGCAACATTGTAAAACGTGAAAAGCAGAGGCTGGCTGCTCGAGAGGGTGGATGATAGATCGATGAATCACATCAGTCGAGTTTATTCGTCTCGCGTGCGTTTTCTCGTTCACGAGAATAAATTCAAGCATTATCGTCATCCCTGGCAACACGCCAAATAAAAATATGATACGCGCACGTCTTGCTCTCGAGTCTCGAATGTCATTCATCTCGCGATTACCATTTTTGGTCGCACATGAGTTATTCGCGTGCAACCAAAACAAAACGGATATACGAGCCCAAATTACGCACTAAACGTCAACTTTTGCAAATTCAAAATCGATCTACTGTGATTCATTACAAAACATCAGATTTTGAGGACAACATGACATTTTTTCAAGCACCAGATTTGGATATAGCTATAGTGAAAAAATAAAAATATACAAAATTGTAGGAAGGGAATAAATAATAAATTTAGGAAATTTTTTATTCGATCTTTTGAAAAAGTAATTTTTCGTATTTTGCGAAATCATTTTTTAAAGGTAGTTTTTTTTAAATATAAAAATGTTCAAATGTAGTATATATAGTAGTAATTTTTGGAGTAATATGAAATTTTTTCAAGCACCCCGTTCGGATATTGAAAATAAAAATAAAAAAAAATAAGCAAATAATAGATGGATTTTGAAAATACAAATTTTACAAATTTTTATTTTATCATTAGAAAAAATAAGAAAAAATCATGGGATTTGAAATGTTTGCTTGGTGAATTTTTTTTTTGAAGACTACAAAAATGTTAAAGTACGAAGGAATGCAAAAGGTTTTGTGCTTGGGAGTAAATTTCTTGAAAAATGCAAAGATGTTAAAGTATGAAAAAATAAGGGAGGTTTATTGGTTGGGAGCGTACCCCTCGTCCTCAATATCGCACTGGAGACCGATGAAAAGAAGGCCAGCGTGGCCAATGCCTCGCGGACCGAATTTCTTCGGATAGCAAGCTGTTAAGGCAGACAAGCATCGGCGTGACGTTTATAAATTTGCAATATCGGGTGAATAAGCCGGAGCTAGGCTAGGCATTTAATCTCGTAAGCCCTTGAGTTTTTTTGTCTCCTCAAATACACATTATCATCAAGACTCTTAAATTTTCTTCCATTTTTTATAATGCAAGGCAATAGCTGTCTTAATAATGGAAACGAAACAAAAACCGAAGCAGCAATTATTTATTCCAAACGATAAATAACTGTCCAAACTATCTCCAAAAATGGATTTTCAATCTAATTGATTTTTTTTTTCATTATATTTTTAATATAATAGTTCAGTCAGCCGTTTAGTATTTAGATAATCAATTGCAATAATTTAAAATCTAAAATGAAGATATTCGAATTTTATTTGTAAATTTATAGAATTTTAATAAAATTATTTGTTTTGTTAAATTTGATTCAATTTTGTTCAATTTGACAAATGAATTCGGTATATAGAAATTATACGATAAACTGTTAAAACCGTTCCATTTTGAATAATCTTCATTTAGATTGAAATTATGGTTTGTTAATCGCTGGCCTGGTTAGATAGGGAAAAACCCACCCGTTGGCGTAACAGTCGCTCTGCAAGGCGCCACCACCTTGGCCGTAGCCATAGCCCTTTGGACCAAACTGCTTTCCGTAACAAACTGAGAAGGAAAATAATTAGGGCAATTTCGATGAGACCCTATATTTTATTCAATCGGATCAGAGCGATGCGAATTTCCATTTTCATCTTATATTTCGATTTATAATGCTAAAGTCAATTTTAATTAAGGTAGTTCGATAACTGTGTGTCGCCTGAAAAAAAGTCATTCCTTCTCTTGGAGAAATATAATTTATAAAGGAATATAACTTTATGAATTTTTAAACCTGTAGTAATAACCAATAATTATAAAATAAATATGTAATTACCAAATTTTAATTTTTAATATTTGTACTAGATTACGTAAGTATATTAGAAGTTTCGTATACATTTTTTAGGTTTGTGATTTCAAATTTAAATTACCACAACGCTTTTTGCTTCTGAGCTACATACAGGTCAGGTCATGCCCTTTTTTAAATATTTTCTTTAAAAGGTACTTTGATATAAATAAAAACAGTTCATGACTTTTTTTAAAATAATTTATTTAGAAGATACTCTAATATTGTTCATTTTCTAATGATTTTTCAATGAAGCATTTTGAAATTATTTTTTAATAATTTTTTGTGTGATACCACATTGAAATAACGAAATTATTGATCTTTAATTTTTTATTTCTCAAAAATCAAACAAAACTACAAATTACACGACTCTTTTTTTAAAAATAAATTCGTTTAATTTTTCTGCAATAATCATATTTATAAACAATTTTCTCAAGAAAATGAATTTGCTATCGGACTACCTTAAAATCAACCTCAAAAAATCGTGAAGCAAGTTTTCAATTATTTATTTCAAGATTTCTTTATTTCTTTCACTTCTTATCATGATTTTTTTCAACAGATTCAAGAATATTTCATGCAATTAATTTCACGTCAAAAATTTGACTTTTTTATGAATCTTCGATCGCTCCAAAATTGATTTTTAACTTTTTTTTCGTCCTCGTTTTTTTTTCGTCCTCACCTTTACAATAAATGTCCTTATCCGGGCCCTCGCAGCAGTTGACCGAGTCTAATCGTTTCGAGCACTTGCCACATTTAAAGCATTCCTTGTGGAATGTCTGATCACGAGGAAACGCGTTGGTGCAATCGAGTGGAGAACAAATAAAAACATAGAAACAGAAATGTTAGTTACCATTAAAATAACGTCGAAGGAAGTAAAAAAAAATCGATACACGAATTAATTTCTTTGAAAAAAAAATGGGCAAAAACATTTGTCACATTGTTTTTAAATTCAGGAATCCCGATTTTTGGTCTCGAAGTAAAAAAAAAAGGTTAAAATGTAGTTAACACGATCTCGGGGATTTCAGGCAAACGATCGAGGACTCGAAAATGATAAATTTCGTCTGGATTGTCTTGCACGTGTTCGTGAGAGAGTTTGTGAGAAAAAAAAACTCAACGGGCATTTTTTTATGGCGAAAGATACCTCGACAGTAAATATCGCGATCCGGACCATCGCAATGAAGCGTGGAGTCCAGTGTCCGGTGGCAAACTTTGCACTTGAAGCATGCCTTATGGTAGCCCTAATCACAAGAACGAGCGATGACGTCAAGGGCCTCCGATAACGAAAAACTGATATATTTCATTTTTTTCAATCGATCGATTCTTATACTCTTCATAATCAATTAAAAATATTATATTGTATACACTCTACGGTATTTCGCCAGGGAGGATTTTTTCAATCAGCCCGAGATTACAAATTTCTCCGATCGTAAAGTGTAATTGAATAAAAACAATATTTAAAAAAATAAAGTAAGAATTGAAGTCAGAGTGAGGAAAATGAGAGAAATTTCTAAATTTACGGCACAGTGATTGTCACAACGATTCTCAATTCATTTCGAAATTATGATTATTATTTCTAATAACATTTTTATTATTTGAGTGAATAAAATAATTTAAGAATTTAATAATACACTTTTTATTAGAATTTATTGTAATAAATATCATATATTTTTATTTTATTCTAATTTGAATTATTTATTCTAATTTGTAATATTATTACATTACAAATATCTATACATATGATAAAATCATAGAAAATTCGTTTCTGTAAATTACAAACTTTTGGGAAATAGTAATTGTTCCATATTTTAAGAATAATCCTGAGCACAAAAAAGGACTGTAGAATATGTGTGAAGCGACATCTTTCTGTATCATCGTTTTCGAAACACAATAAAATCTACAAATTGATCAAAAAGGTATACCATAATTAACAAAAATGGATATATTATTTATAAAATTACACTTATAGTCATTTCTATACCGTTGAAACCATTATTTGATTAATTTATAATTTCAAATAACATTAAATATAAAAAACAATATTGTGAAAAAATTATTTTCTATACAAAGAAATAAAAAATGTTTAAAAAAATAGGCTAAGATTCAATTTTTAATTAAAGTTAAAATTTACAGTCACTATATAAGGGCACTGTAACACCCGAGTGCTGTAAAGTGCTAATAATCAATATAACAATATAACAATAATAAAATTATTATAAAATATTAAATTATATAATAGTAAAATGTATTTTATTCTAGTATTCACGTGGAAGTGTTTGAATTTGAAAATTGATTGAATAATTCGTAAACAAAACTCGAGAATAATGCCAAATAGAAATCGAGTCGAAGTCGTCGACCCGAGCGATTTCTCAATCGATTTTACTTCATCGAGCCAAATCGTATTTTATCTTTTCTCGCTGCGATGGCAAATAGCAATTAATCTGACTCGATTATCGTCGTGGCTTTTAGCCACGTTCTATTTTCTCCTTTAAATTTTTTTTTCAATATTCCTCTCTTTAATGTTTTTTTTTCATTCTATCGCTATTATTATCAGAATTTTTATTCTCTGACGTTTGGTCGAACTTAGTTGCAAAAATTGGCAGGAGTGCCAGAGAGAATGAAAAAAAGGAAAACTAACGCGAGGAAAATAAATATAAAATTTGAAAATTTTAAGTGGGACAACGCTAAATTTTTGGGTGAACACCAAAGCCAACAAACATATTCTCAACCTCCACTATCCTTGTCCCCTTTCCATCCGCGTGTGTACCAGCCCGAAAACTTCCATTCCGTCATTCAAAAAATGATTAATGCCCCACCTCGTGATCGAATCGTTTCGAAATCTTTCCCAAAAATCTTTTTTCCTCAAGTAGATTCTCTCGTAACATGTTTTTCCCTACTTTTATTTTTTTTTTCAATTTTTATTTAAAAATGAACGTGTAATCAGTGAATTAAAAAATAAAGAAAAAAAAATTCAATAAAATTTTTCATCAAAATAACATTTTTTTCACTTCTAGAATAACCGAACGAATAGATGAACACTCTTTAGTGTGTATATGAACAAAAAATATTTGAATAAAAATAATTCATAAAACCATGATAATTTTTTTCTAAATTATAATTTATGATTGTATAGAAAAATTATTTTTTTACTTTAAGATAAATGTTTCAGTGTGAACCAATGGATAAACCATAAGATTTATTTATCCAAATCTTTTGTTACATCTATTTGTATTCTCAATAATATTCTAAATAATTTCTAATAAATATAACTATCTTATCATTAACCTGATGACTTTACCTTTAATTTATACGAAAAAAAAACATTTAAAAATGTTTGCAAAATTATCTATATATGCATTGTCAATAATATTCTAAATAAATTATAATAAATAACTCGTTTATCATTAACCTGATATTAACTTGATGATTTTACCTTTAATTTATACATAAAAAAATTAATTTAAACATTTTTGCAATACTTAAACTTTTTAAAAATTTTATTTCACTGTGACAATCACCGTGGTGTAAAAAGTATATTTGACAGGATAATATGAAACTCACCCTTCCTCTGGCGAGCATCTGCTCGGCTGCGTAAACGAAACCGCCGCATCGAGGGCATCCCTGTCCTTCCGGAGCCTTGGCGATCGCCTTGGTGTCGAGTACGGCGTTCGACGCTCTCTCGCTAAAAAAAATCAAATCGTGAGACCCCACCCTAATTATCAACCCAGTATCACAGCAATCTCGAAATTGGACAGTAATCTCAAAAGAAGTAAAGAAGAAAACATCAACAGATAATGCAGCTTGTAGAAAAAAAAAACAACAATAGCTCTTGATATTATGTTTTTGCGCAATTTCACATGAAACGAAAGAAAAATCGTGTGTTAAACGTGAGTTGCGTAGAGCGGGACAGCGTATCAATAAATTTAAATAAATAATAATAGTAATTATAATTATAATTGTGATAACGACAATTAGGAGAAAATTCAGCATTCTGTGAGGTCGGCAGGAAATAAATATTTCTCGGGTGGTCGTTCGGGAGGTTGAATTTTTATCGGTCAATCGTAGACATTGGGTTCCAAAGAGCGTGTGATTTTTCGTATAAAACATAAATATACTCCAATCTTCGCTTGTTAAACTCTTAATTAAAAATTCATCAACACAACGCGATTATATAAATTAATTACGTAAATTTATTTGTGTGTAAAATTGGGTATAATTGTGTGTATAAAATTTTATATACAGTACACAATATAAAAAGTACACAAAAAAATGTATAAAAAAAATGTTCTCTTACGAGAAAAGTATTCGAAGAATGAAAATATTCGTTTCATCACTTGCCTAAATTCTAATTTTTGTATTTTATTAAAAAAAAAAATTTTTAACGCTCTTCGAGTAATCGTTGAATTAGATTGAAAATCGACGATTAATGACACACGATGAGAAACCCAATATCAGCGACGTGTCGGGTTAGTAAGAGTGTGTTAGAAAGTAGAAATTAGTGATAAATTCCCCGATCGTACGCGAGTCGCTTCCGCCGAGCCCCGAGAGGAGCCCCCATGGAAAAAAAACGTTGAGAAAGTTCCATCAATTTGACAATTCAGGATCTCAGACGTTTGATCATCAACGAACAAATTTTTCACATCGGGTGAACGTGAAATAAAAATTTTCATTTTTTTTCTTCTCAAAACTCATTCCAATCTGAGACGGGTATTTTTATATCGAATATCTTTCAGGGCTTGCTTTTTTCCATGGGGGAGAGCCGAGAAGCACACAATCACATATGTATATTGAGGAAAACAGTAATAAGATAAATTAAATAATAATAAAAATACAAATAATAGAAATAATGACAGTAACAAGAACAATAAGAATAATATTGTCTACAACAAATGAGATGTACTCAGGACAAACACAAAGATAGGTAGATAGAGAGAAAAGACAAAGAAAGATAGACAGAAGAGAAAAATAGAAAGAGACGATAAAAAGCGTGATGGTATTGAGAACAAAAAGTACGAGAAAAATAATAGAAAAGGAAGAACCACGATATTCCGCGGATAAAAATTTGTTTCTTTTTTTTTTACTTTTTTAAAAGAAAAATCAATTAATGCGATTGCACGAAGTTAGCGTGAAAGATGGATGTAGACTGAGATAGAAGAGATGGAATGAGAAGAGAGAAAGTGAAAGAAGAAGAAAAAAAACTGAGAACGAGTGAGAGCACATTGAGCGAGAGTGTTTGTACTTCTTTGACGGATAAAACTTGAAACGAAAATGTCAGTGCACTAAGAGAAATCACGATAGTAGGTTTTACCATGAAGCGACAACTGTACCGTTTATTTTGGGACTAAATATATTTTTATGATAAAAAAAAAGTATAATTTAGGTCAGGATTTAAATAAAGTGATGTTTTATTCAGTTCATTTTTTATTTTCAAATTTAGTTCTACGATATTGAGTTTAGTTGTCACTTTTATATAGTAAAATCTACCACACTTCTGCCTCAGTGTGTCTCGAAGATACTGAAGAATTTTATTGGCAATGAGTTGAGAATTTTGTAATACTATATTTTATCATACTATATTAACAGTTTATGAAATTTTAGAATTTTTCTTACAAAACAAACATGTTAATCATTTTTTGATTAATTTGATTATATTGATAATCAAAATTACTAGTTTTTTTTAAATGAAAAAATTCTAAAAATTTCTAAACAGTAATCACAGTCCAAAAAAAGTTAAAATTATTTTTTTTAAATTCTCTTCGTGTATCGAAAAATGAGAAAAAAAATGGTCTCGGTGCGGATGCTAAGGACCGATCGGGGCTTCGATCTACGGAACTTCGCTAACTTTTCCCAAAAAACGGGAATTACAGTTGCTCTGGCAATTAGTATGCATTTTATTGATTAGTCGGATGAAAATGACAGTTCCCAAAGACGATGAAATATACCGAGTATATATCACTGAGAGAAATTATTACTGTAGACTATATGCCATAAAGTGAAAACTAAACTAGCTATTTTAGAACTGAACATATTTGCATATTGGAATTAAAATTATATCAGGGCTGAATTGACAACAAAACAAATCTAATTTACTATTTTTGGAAACTATAATTATATTAATATTTAGTTTCAAAATAATGGGTATGGTTGTCACTTCATATAATAAAATCTATTATATTTTTCTCTCAGTGTGCTTATATTCGAGGTTAAGATAGAAAAGATGAAATCCATTAGAATAGCGATGAGGGGGAAAGTTGCGAAAAAATAACGAAAAAAGATGTTATGGCAAAAAGACAGAAATATAGTTTTTAGTTTATTTTAGCTTTGGTATCAGGTATATTGCAAAATAAAATTAAAGGACATAATTAATTGTCTAAAAGAGATTAATTATTACATAATTATTTGTATACAAAAGAGAGATATAGATAAATTGCGTGAAAGAGACAGGACGAAAGATAGAGAAAGAGAGAAGAGAGAGAGAAAAGAATAAAAAAGGCCGTGCAGGATTCGCGATAAGCAATTTTAATCACGCGGAATTCGGAATTCATTGACATGTTTTTCTCGGTGCTCACCATCGTAGTTACCACGGATCAATGTGTGTGTTCATTCATATTTAGCAGAGATTTTCTGACAATTCATTTTATCAATCGATCAATGTGGGCCTCCGTGTGGCTTGAACTCGGCGGGGCTGGCGGGGACTGGTTGGGAATTATTCTTTTTTCTTTTCTTTTTTTTCCTTTTTTTTCATGGTCGCTACTTTTCTTATCTTTTCTTTTTTTTTACCATCATTTTCTCTCGGTCACAGCCGATCACTTTTCGCAGCTCGCTCGTCCCCGACCTCGAGCGCTTCATTTTCACGATTCAAAATTGCGCGAGAAAAAAAAAGAAGGAAAGAAAAAACAAGAAAAAAGAATGTAAATAAGAGAGACGCTGCTGGATCTCGTAATTGATTCTCAACGCTGTTATTTATTAATTCGAGAGATTTATATAACGACGGATTATGCATTCATCGAGTATATAAACGTTCTCCGACGTTCTTTCCTTCTCACACTTTCTCCTTTCGCAGATCATGCTTTGTTTCATTTCATTTTCGCGCGAGCCTTCTTTTTCACCTTGTCACTTACAGATATATATAAACGCACGTGTTATTTATATATATGTGTAAATACAGAGCTCTACAATAAATACTAAAACACTTAACGAAGATCGTACAAATGAGCCTAAGTACTAAGAAAGACGAGTTATTATAAATTTTTTTTGTTTTGTTTTTAACCAAAAATTATTCGAAACAAAGTTTTTTTTCGTGTTTCATAATTATTTTATTGAATTCTTTTCATGTAAATGTTCCAGCACGATTTTTATATTTCGGTTGAATCTAGAGAACCTCTTTTCCCTTTTTTTTCGCGACAATAAAACATCCACACGGTGTAAAAAAAAACCAAAGATGAGAAGAGATTTAAATGGATATTAAAAGTTTATACAAAAGGGGGAGATAGAGAGAAAACCCAACAGAGGCGAAAACAGAGGGATCGAACGGAAAACGAGATAGAAATGGAGCACAGAGAAAATTTTATACGAAAAATTACTGTTTTTTTTTCGTATATTGTAACAACAGTTTGAAAAAATTTGAGGATTTTTCACACAAAACGTGGCAATTTTGACAATTTTGTCATGAAAAATAATCAAATTTTTCCAACCAGTATAAAAAAAAAATAAATATAGTAATCCTCTCTATAAAATTCTCTCCCTGTGGAGGAGCAAAAGTTCAACGATTGGATTAAAAATTGAGTCAAGACTGCGGAATTGGATGACAAATTCACGGATATTAAGACGTTATTAATAACGGTTTGGGATGGGAATTTCGACAGAATGGAGTCTGAAAAAAGTTGGGCTTGGGGGCGACTCACGCACAATTAAAAAAAAAATACGTAAGAAAATAAAAAAAGAAAGAAACAGAAGTGGAGAGAAGAAAAGTGTAGATTTCTGTGTGTTCTTTTTGTATGTTTCGTGTGACAAATCATACAAACTATATATCTGTATATATAAATGACAAAGATAATAAATTAACACAAGTATAGCGATATAACAGGGAGTTAAAATTAACAGCTATTAGAACGCTTTATCTTCATTGGTTTTTTTTTCGTTCTGGTGACCTTTTTTCGACTCGCAACAAGGATTTTCTTGGGGCGGGGCTCTCGTTTTCGAACAAACGACTCTTACTGGGACTTTGCATGAATTTTTTTTTCTCTAGAGAAGAAGCAATGAGGAAGAGACGAAAGAAATTTTCGAATATTCGGATAAATAAAAAAAGAAGAAAAAAAAGAAATAGGCAGAAAGAAATATTTCTCCTTTACGAAACAAATTGTCTCAATTCGTCAGTCTCTTGTCTTTTCTCCTCGGTGTTTCTTCTCGAATTTTGACACGGATATCATCGAGTGGCGATGAAACTGATACGGGACTGTAAAAAACGTGGTATGCTTTTGTTTTTTGGTTTTATCTTTTCGGAAAAGTTTTTGAAATTTCGGAAGAACGTGAGAGGCCACGTAGCAGAAGGGGGTGTGCAAAGGGTCTTTGGTTGACTCTGAGTGGGGGGTTTCTGGGGTTGAGGGGGGTTGGGGGTTGTTCAGAAGGGCGCAAAGGGGACGAACCACCCTCGGCACTCACTCGGTTCTCTGAAGGTGCTCGCCCTGGTCCATTGACAGACAGCCTGCACCGCCACCAAATCCGTAACCCTTCGGACCGAATTTACGGGCGTGGCAGACTTTGCAGTACAGCTGACCCTCGTGCTCGGAGCAGTTCGTCGAGTCGAGAAGCTTGCTGCACAGACCTGCACAAACAAATACCGGTTAACCATTCTTTTCGTTATTTCCTTTTCTTCATTTCACGATTCGTTCTTCTATTTTTCGTTTCATTGCTCGAGGTGGCTGTCCCACATTGGTTTGCTCAAAAAAAGTTGATCGTACTCGTGAACTCTGTGTTAATTATTTAATTGGCAATTTTTAGAATAGAATTTATTCGAAATTTTTATCATTAAAAACGTTATGGTTAAAATTAAAATTAAATAAATTTTTTAAAAATTTTACGTGTAAAATTAATTGTGAAATATACGTAATTTTAAAATGTGTAAAATTTTACATATTTTGAACAAAAATTGATGATTTTTAAATAATATTTAACAGGGAGTTAAAATCGTCGTGTAACAATTTCACGTCATGTAAAAGCTTGATCGAAATTGACCATTTTGTTTTTAAATGAAAAATTTTTTTGTTCGAGCTTTTATTGCAGATTATTGCAGATTCTTATAGAGACTGTTATCCATAACCTTAATTATTATCACAATTCTCCAATGAATTTATTCGACACTAAAAAACTTAAATTCATTCAGTTGATATATTCATTATCAAAATTACTATTTTCTGTACTTTCCCATGAGGAAATACGTTTTAAATATTACGATTTACAACTTTAGATAATTTTAGATAATTTTTTATAGGACGTTGAAATTAATTTCATGAAATTAATTTCAAACAATTTTATACGATTTCTACTTGAAGAGTAACAATTTCAAAATTGTGCAAATTTTTTTGAAAAAAATTTTTAGTATACTAAGGAAGTAATCGATATAACATTTTTTTTCTTTTAATATTCGTATTGACACCCTGGGCAATTTTCAAAAAGATTTATCATTCTTAAAGATATTTGTAATGAAAGTGAATTTCTTTGATGCATTCGTAGACTCCTTTTTTAAATGGTAATGTAAAAACATTTCACTATAATATTTCTTATTAAATTGTTTACACAACTATAAATGTTTGAAATATGGAATAAATAAGATAATAAAACATTAAATAATAAGATATAAGAAATAATAAACACTTTCGATCAAAATGAAGAGTGTAGATTTTACAAATTTAACGCCAAGAATATACTTTCTATTTAACAAATACGACTGGTCAAAACAAAAATTTTTACTTAAATTTCAAAATGTTTTTTTAAATTTTTGAATTAAAACATTAATTAATTAATTTACAAAATGCACTTTTTTTATTTAAAAAGTTTTTAAATTATATTTTATTTATCTTCAAAACTTACCACACTTGAAGCACATTTTGTGCCACTTGAGCCCACCGGCGACGCGTTCCTCCGCGGCGTACACGGATTTGCCGCATTTCGGGCACTTGGGATGTTCAACTGGCTTGAAAGGCATTTTGTTTATTCTGCAAGAAGAAAAATACGAAAAAAAAATTAAAGTAAGCCAAAGAACAGAAAAATTGAGTATTTTGAGACTATTTTTTTTTCGTGTACGCAGATATTGGTCCGAATAGAGAAAAATGTACGGTATTTATCGGAAGCGCACGATAACGAGAGCGAGTTGGCGCGTGCAACGATTCGAAGAGCCGAGAAAACGCTCTCGCGCTGTCCCTGAGCACTCGGTGCGTTTGCACACGCGTACGACCGTAATAATCTATTTCCGTAATCGGGATACGCTTGGCTATACTTCTCCGTTTTCGAGCCTCCAATGGGGTTGCGCGCGCCCGCGCGCGGCCCTCTAACTATAGATCCAAAAAAGCTCCAATTTGTACGTAACTGGGAGCCGAAGGAGAAGAAAAAAAAACATGCGTCGCCAGACGGAAACTAGACGAACGAGAAAAAACGTATTTTACGAGATAAAAAAAATTTGCGTACAAATAATATAATTACTTTTTTGATTTAAAAAATATCATAAAGTACATTTTTTATAAAATTATGTAAAATATATTCTCAATGCTTGTTTTCAATGCCGAAAGAAAAGAAAAAAAAACATACGTTGCCAGACGAAAATTATAGACAAGACGAATTCGTAAAAGAACGTACATATTTTACAAAAAAAAATTATTTGTGAAATACAATTTGTGTATAAATAATTGAAGAATTGAACTACACTGAGCTACAATATATTTCTATTTTAATTGTGCACAATATATAAAAAGCCTGTCGAAATCTGCAGAGTTTTCGAAAATAATTTTGACTGTATTACTAAATATTATTACTTTTTTTCGGTAACTAAAGTTGATGATAATTAATCACTATGCGTGTATTTTATGAAATATATAACTAAGATAAATAATCCAAATTTGGTTAAAATCGACTAATTCTGCGTTCAAGAGCGACGAAAACATATTACCTCATTCAAACAAATATAGTTGGTTCAGCCAAAATTAATTCACTGAAATACATAATCTACTCAAAATACCAAAAAATTTAGTTTAATGTATACTCATTGAAGATTTACTCACTGAACATAGATATTTGTTCATTTTGTATCCATATAGTTCTATTACAAAAATAATTAATTCATTCATTTAAGTATTTGAATAATTAATGCTAAAGTTAAATGAACCCAATACAATCAACTACATTTTATTCATACCGTTTAAACATTAATTTGAGAAATTAAAAATCGCTGTATATACATTTATTTACTACAGCAAATCATTTTTACCAGTTTCAACATGTAAATCAAATAAATTATCTAACGTTTCTTTAAATAAGCAGGTGGAGTTGGAAAAGAAAAGAGAGAGTGTTCGCTGGCGCAAACGCGGTGCAATTAATGTCGCGGGCCGTCGCGACCAGAAACTTCCAAATGAGCAAATAAAAACTTGGCGAAAAACTTTTCGTATACTATTATCCAAACCATGACCCTTGACTCAAAAGTTGTGAGGCTGGAAAAGTGAGGGCGTATACGGGAGCGATAAAAATAATAATGGAAGGACGTTAAGGTAGTTCGATAGTGTCGTACCAAAACGGGATCACTCCCCTTCAAGTAGAAATGGTGTGTTCATGAGCAGACAGAATTTTACGAATTTTTGAAAATATTATAAATAATCGTTAAATAAACATCATTGCGATATTTTTATTAAATTGTTGTCACTTGTACGCGGCTTTAGAAGTGTTATATATTTTTTATGCACACGACCCTGCAATATATAATACATAATCGCTTCGTATATAAACACGCAAACGATTTTCAGCACAACGTAAACTTTTTCTCCAAAACCGGATATTAGATCGAAGTCGATTTTTTAACAATTTTTTAATAGTTTTTTTAACAATAATTATTTTCTAAAATATTTTAATATTATAAATTTTTTAAATAATTTTATTAAAAATCGTTTTCAAGTTATTGTTATGAGTAATTATTTTTCGTGATATTGAACACGTGTTTATATGAGAAAATTGCTGAATTTTATCTTAAAATAACTTAAAAACATAACGGTAAAATTATCCAACGTGTGTTTTAATCGATTTGTTGTATTTTTTGCAAAATGTGTAGAATTTTTTAAAAGTTATCTCAAGTAATCGATTATTACTAGAGAAGTATCTTAAGAACAGGAGAGACGCAAAAAAAATTAATTTTCCGTCGTTTGGTAGAAAATGTGAAAAAAAAAGAAATCTCGTTCGTCCGAAAACAAAATTATCGTCGGCAGCCGAGTCGCGTTCTATTCCTGGTAACGAGATCGCGGAAGACTTCGCTGTGTGCGCCAGTCACGGACTCGCAACGGAATCTCCGAAGCTTTTTTTTTCACCGACTTCAAGATATAGTCGTACGTGGGTCGGCGTCGGATTATCCAACTTGCGTAATAGACACGAGTTAAAAAAATAAGACGGCTGGGAAGTTCGTCGAAAAGCTCGGTTCTTCAATATTTTTTTATCAACTAAATTTCCAATTGAGGCCATTGTCTCGTCAACACTTTTTTTAGAAATTACCCTATAATGTTTTTACACTCTAAATACACACTGTGCACTTTAAATATCAATTTTAACATTCTGATTAATTTTTTTTAAAATTTGCTGCTCTAAATTTCAAATATTTAGAATAAAAGATTGTTTATTTAAGGTAGTTCGATCAGTTCTTTGGCGTCAAGTGTGTAGGTATATTGTACATTGTAAATGTATCTTGATTACATTATTTGTGTAAAAAATTGTGTTGTTGATTTTATGAATTATTTTTTAACTATCAAATTCGCAAGTTTATATAGTTATTCTCTTCTAAAATGTTGAGAAAATAAAATCGAAAAATTAAGTCAAAGCAAGTCGAGAGTAATGGTCGATAAGAAAGTGATAAATTTTTGTAATAAACTTATCAATTGCACGGTGAAATACAAATTTTAGATTTTTCATGTCTTTTATTTGATTTAGCTTACCAAATCTTCAGTTTTTTTAATGGCGTCGATTGAATAAGTTTGTTGGAAAATTAAAGATCCAGTCAACAGTATCATCATAAAATTATGTGTATAATCTACAAAAACACTCGACCAAAATTTTTAAATTAAAAATCGAATCGATCAATTTCCATACAATTTTAAAAATATTCTCACAATTTTATCAAAAAAATTACAAGACTAATAGATTCATATGTTTAGAACATTTAAGAAAAAAAAATCACTTTTTACATTAATTATAGAATGAAAGCTTCAATAAATATAAAAATGTACTTGAGAATTTGAAATTTTACAGCATTACTTATTGAATAAAGCTAGTGTATGGAAATAATTTTACTTGATATATGAAATACACGTATAGAAATATTTGAAAGAGTTCCACGCTCGGATGACATGAATGTACCGTGAATTAGCGAGCATCAGAATGAGATTTGCATTGAAATGTTTATCAAGCTCGAAATCGCTTTATCGGATTCCAAGCCGTCTCGACAAGAGAGCTTAGAAAATTCATGAAAGTGTGTCTCGACCCGAGCGCAAATAATCGCGCGCGTGAGCAAAAGGTACCAGTAGAAAAACCCGAATCGTGGATTTGACAAGAACGAACGCCTGTTAGCAATTTCTTCGTCGGCAAAGAATTTTCACTCACGATATTCACGAATTTCTTTTTCTTCCTTTTTCATGTCCATAACGAAAAACCGACGAATTTTTCGTCCAGCGTAATAGTGCTTCTATATAAATAATCTTCAATGAGTAAAAAGTCTCTTTCCGACGAATATACGAACTTTTTTTTTCTTTGTAGAAAGAAATTTCAATAAATAATAGATTTTAATTTTTGCAGTTACAATTACAATGGTAGATTTCATTATAGCGAAATTTATATCATTGGTTGTAATGAAATCTGTTATTGTGTAATTGTATACAATAGTAGATTCACTATGTAGTTAAATCTACTATGATAAACAGTAAAAAGTATATAGTAAACAGTGAAATCTATATATAGTCAAATTTATGTCATTATCATTTGTAATGGGTCAGGTTTGTAAGAAATGCAAAATTTTAATAATTTTTGTGAAAAAAGTGATAATATGTATCTTTTAACAAAATTAATTTATGCAATAAAGTATATTTTCTATATTTTTCGATTTCATCTAGTATTTAGTCCTAATCTATTAAATTTTAGTAAATTGGATAAATGCGATATAGCATAAAGTATAATTGAACTTCTAAAACTCCCTGTCTCTGTAAGACAATTTGTATAACCTATTAAAAAATTTAGTTGGTTTTATTTACTTATACTATTTTAGAAAAAATCAATTTGATATTCAATTTTAGAGAACAAAAATTGTAAGATTTGCAAAAGTGTTACATTGGAAAAGATATAACACCTTCAATGTTGAGTGCAATGAGCAAAAATTTAAGTAAATATATTGTATAATTATATTTATGTTATTATGATTATTCATATTATTTACAAATATTATAGTTTTATTTATATTTTTTTATGAATTTTTTCTCTTGCTTCATATACATTCTAATATGACTTTAATAAAGGAAAATTAACCTACAATTTTTTTGATGATTTTACCTTTAGCTTACATATGAAAAAGCTTTTCGATTTCATACATTTTTGTAGTCTTTGAACAAAAATCGTAGCCAAATGTTTTTTCACGAAGAATATGTTTATTTGGGTTTATTAGGGTGATCCAAAAAAATGACTAATTTTATTTTTTCGCGGACACGCTTTCAATATCTTCGGAATGATAAAAAACGACCCCACACCAAATTACATCCCTTTAAAAAAATTTTTATAGGTGGCGATTTTCAATTTTTTATTGCCCATTTAAATAACATTGGAAAATTTTTTTTTTTCATTCAGAATTTCGTAACTCAATAACAAAGTAATTTACATACATGCTTAACATATATTTGTAGAAAATTTTATGCTCTACAAAAAAGGTCTCTTGTAATTTTTCGATAAATTGACTTGTTGAAAAGTTATTCAAGATTAAAGTTGAGATTGCCCAAAAATTCACCTTTACAGGTATATATATCTGTATAATTCCCGTAAAATATTATGGTTTTTTTTGTAAAAAATTTTAAGTGATACATAATCATGCTGTTCAGTTATTTTATAACTTAAAAAATTGTTTTTTACTGAAAAAAGATTATATAGCATTATTATCACGTACAATACCATAATTTTTTTTAATAAACGAATATTGAAGTGAGTTATTTTTTAATATACTAAATGAATGTAAAAAACTAGTACATTTTTTTCGCTGTATTAATTATTTGAAATATTTACATTATATTAATTTTATACAGATATACACATGTAAAAATGAATTTTTACGTACTTTCTACTTTAATCTTGGATAACTTTTGAAGGAGTCAATTTATCGAAAAATTATAAGAGACTTTTTGTAGAGCGTCAAATTTTCTACAAAATTATGTGAGGGCATATATATGAATTACTCCAACATCGAGTTACAAAATTTCGAAGAAAAAACAAAACAATTTTCCAATGTTATTTAAAAGGGAAATAAAAAAATTGAAACTCGTCACCTCTAAAAAATGTCTTAAACAGCTGAAATTTAGTGTGACATTTTTTTATCATTCTAAAGATATTAAACGTTAATTACTGTTTTTTTTTGGACCATCCTGATATTTATATTTTGTTTTTCGAAAAAATTTGAAATAAAAATTGTATATCCCGGTTGCTCGTCTTCGTCCAAGTCGGTCTCGGACGGGCTGGCGCACGTGAGAGTGGGAGGAAGGAGGCTTTTAACGGGGAGTTCTATATCCGTGCCGTAGCAGGCAAGCGTGAGAGGGAGTGAAAGAGAGAGAGAGAGAGAGAAAGAGGGGGGAGGGGAGAGAGAGAGAGAGGCGTAGACCGGTTAAACCGCACCGAAGCCGTATTAGGGAAGGCGCGTCCACGACGACACACGCGCGAGCGCCGCAATGATATTTTTCTTCCTCTCTCCCCCAATCCGTCTCTCTTTCTCCCGTAATTTCTCATCTTCCTCCCTATCTCTTTTCTCTCGGACTATTTCCTCATTTCTTCCTTGCCCCTGCTCTCTCGCTTTCTCTGCTTAGAGAATAAATCACGACGTGGTAGTTTTCACTAAATACTAATATATACATTATATACTGTATATATACTATATATACTATATATACTATATACTCATCGTGTTCGAACTAAATATAAAGTAAATCGAGATATATTTATGGCAGGATTTAAATAAAATATATTCAGTTCCATAGTAATCAGTATGATCTGAGAAAAAAGCTTCGTTGAATAAATAAATGTATACTTAGTTGATGCATATTTAGTCCGGTCAATATTAGCATACTCAAAGTCATTGATTATTTGTTTAATTTGACCAATTATGTGTTTAGAGGACTTGAATAATATTTATTTTTATAAACTTTATTTGCATGGACACTATAGGCTATATCAATCTTTTAAACAACTGTACTTTTTAAAGAACTACAAATTAAATAAAGTAAATATTTAGTTAAGTAAAAGAGTATCTTTTCGATAAAATCTATAGTTGTTTTAAGTACACTATACGTATGTTAACGAATTGAACTTGGATAAATCAAATCATAGTTCATTGAATGAAATATTTCTATATCGGGAACAATTGGATTTACTGTGCTTTGCCATCGTGATCGACGATTTAGTTGATTAAACTAAACCTTTTTTCCTTTTAAAACTAAATACATAAATGTATACTTATGTAGTAAATGGAAGTATATTTAATACAGAATCTATATAAAAATGTTGGGTTTATTTATTTAGCTGATGTATATTTGCTTCATTCAACCCTAGCATATTTAAAGTAACTGGTTATCTATATCTCAATAGACGAATTATACATTTGGAAAATCTAAATATTTACTGAAATAAAATTTAATTGTATAGATACATTTTTATGTTCGCAAAACTACATAAATCTTTTCTAACAACTATAATAAAGTGAACTTCATATTTAGTTAAGCAAACAAGTACTTTATGAGTATTTTTTCATTTGATTCATGCTAGTTTTAAGTAGCCTAATACGTATTTCAACGAATTGAATTTTATTTAATCAAATCATAGATGATTCAATGAAATATTTGTATGTCAGAAACAAGAAATTAAATTTACTTGAGTCAACTGTATTCGATTAAATTTAACTTTTTCACAGTTTAATAGATTTCATTATAAAGTGTCAACTATGTATTACTAGTTAAAACATATTCTAGTCATTATACGAAATATATTTGGGACAGGATCTAAATAAACTATAAATCTAGTGTTACAATAATACTAAGCAGTACAATTGACACTTTTATGTAGTAAAATCTGCCATAAATATTTCTCAATGTACTTCCACTCTTTTTTTTTTCATTTACACGAAAAAGCTCGAATATTGTTTCCCTCATATTCATATTTACCCCAGCTTTCTTTTCTCCTTGCTATTTTATATTTTCACCCCTATCGTGTAATTTTTTTTAATTTTCATTTCTGGTACCAGGGAAGGTGCAGGTATTTAAAAAATTTCGCAAATTTTTTTTATCTTCGTCGGGCTCTCGAGACGTTTTTCCTCGCGTCCGAAATTCGATCGAGCGATGCAGAAGTGCGCGATGACAGGTTGCGAAATATGAATCGTTCCCTCTCCGCTTATCGCTCGAGTGAGAAAAAATAGAAGTGGGTCTTTCGGAACGTTTCTCGCGCGTTCGTCAGACCGTTCATAGAAACCGAAACACTCCCGGGACGAATATAAAGTCTGGATAAATAGAGAGATGGAGAGAGGGATTAAAATATGGCGTCCTGGAAACAAAAACTCGAAGACGGACGAAAAGTTTCGTTGGTCGAGGGACCCGGAAGAATAAATAATCGCGCGTTCCGCCGACGAGTAATTTCCAAAATTTTCGCATCACTGACAATCGCGCGGACATAATTTGTTTTCCATCGAACGAAAAAAAATGGAGAAAAAAAAACAATGCGTTTATTGATTTTGACGTACTCACCACTATATTGGATATTTTCGATCGAAGTCGCGAAACCCAGCGGGAGTCTCAGTTTCGTTCTTGAATATTGAGAAAAAGAGAACGGAAATTAATACGGTTGAGATAAAAAAGTGATAGAGAAGGATGTGAGTGTGCGAAAGAGCGAATGATTCGTGTTAGGATGCTGTGATTGGAGACAACTCCTCGTTACGTTTTTTTTTTCTTTAATTATTCTTTTTGTTTAAATTCTCTTATCTCTTGATTAAAACGCACCAGTATATATTATTGCCACACTTCTGCACCGCACTAATACTGGATTCGAATGGCTGTTCCCGCGGCGAGTCAGTCCTAGTCATACCGAACTTTGCACACGGCACGTGCATCGGAACGTCAGTGCCGGTGCGAGAGGGCGAGATTTTCAGATCCCTCTCTCGCTCTCTCTTTCCGCATTTTCCTCTCTCTCTCTCTCTCTCTCCCTTTATTTCTCGCTCGTTCCTCTCTAAATTTTTCTCTCTCCAAAACTCGCGAGATCTCTCCTCGCTATACACGTTTTTTTCTCTCTCTCTCCCTTTTTATCGCCCTCTTTTTCCTCCTGGGCTTCACGCTCGTTTGAATTTCGTTCTCGGGTTCTTCGCTCGGGAAGCGGAGTCGCCCCCGTGGAAAAAAACATTTTTCGTGATTAATTCACCGAGGAATCCCTCATCGCGAACGTTCGTCTCGTCAGACAGAGATGAACTTTGTATATGAACAAACGGTGAACATGTGGATAGTCGATTTCACGTTGAATCCCAATTGTTCATGAAATACGTATATATGTTCAGAAATAGATAAGAATGCCTATTTATGCTATTTTTATGCCTAAAAATGCCTAAGGCACTTCTTTCTCAACGCATACCTATTACGTACATACAAATAAAATAATGTTTTCTTTTATTAACGAGCGACAACGCGACCGCTATACGCAGTCGCTTTTTTGACGTTTTAATTGATATTTTGCTGTTCTTTTAGACGCATTCTTCATGCAACTGATTCGCATAATTCACTCTATTCCGATTAATTGATTAGAGGTTTCATCTTTTTTTTAAAAAAGGATACATCCGCACTGACATTTTTAAAAAGTATTTTTAATCGATATTATAAATTAGAAACACTGAACTATTCACTTTTCGGATGATTGAAAATTACATCGGAACTGACACTCAATTGAACTCGTCGAATTGCTATACGAATTGTTTTTCGGTAACGAACCACCTGGCGAGACCCGACACGTCTTACTCCGACACTTGACACCGGCCTACTGATTCCAAATTTCGTCATGAAACAGAACAATTAAGGCCTTAATCGGTTTTTCCACTCGACCGATCACCATGGAAACAATAATGACCAAGTAATTAACGAAAATTTGAAAAAAAAATTTCCTCGTTACGCTCGACGAATTTTCTTTCTCTCTTTTTTTTTAATGTTTACGATCCCCGAAATATTCAGGTATATTTGATATAAATAATAGAAAATTGTGTAACAAGTTTTTTTTCACATGAGCTGAGAAAAT
>JAPYYW010001300.1:0-31053 GCA_030522545.1 Cremastinae sp. A BG-2022a | reverse complement strand
AGTCTGATTTTTAAGCAAGTTCTATAGGTGCAGTCAAATCAAAAGTTTTTATTTCAATTTATCTCCATACCATGTGGTTTTAGAGCTTAAGGTAGTACAGCCGAGATAATTTCAAGCGGTGATATCTTTTCGTGTCCTTGACGACTACGACTTCATAATAATTCCTGAAAATTTTTGCAAGACGAAATGAATTTTTTTAAATAAGAAGAGCTTAGCCAAAAGTTAATGCGCTCTATATCGATGAATCGATTAGAGGCCTCATGTCTTTTTTAATATAGATTTTGAAACTAATTTTTGAAATCTGTTTTTAAGGTGATGTGAAACACCCAATTTTTAGTCAATTTTCAGACAAATCCTACACTCATATTTTTCAAGCAAATCAATTGAAATTCGAATATGTTATGCGCAGAGTACACTAAACTATAGTACGCATGACACTTGGAATTTCAAATTTTTTTTTTCATTTTTTGAAATTCCAAGAACGTCATGAACTAGTATAATAGTGTACATGGCATACAACATATATTCAAATTTCACTTAATTTGCTTGAAAAATATGAGCGTGGGATTTGTCTGAAAATTCACTAAAAATTGGGTGTTTCACATCACTTTGAATTTATTTCTATTGATCGTAATAATTGGTAAACGATAATTAATGTATTTGACTTTACAATATGACGACAATAATATTTTCTAACTAATAAAAATGTTTAAGTAAGTATTTACAATTTATTGCTAAATTTCGCCACTGTTAAAAAGTTACAAGTTTTTCTTCAAATTTATTTCGTGGATTGGGTGTAAATAAATTGATTTGAATTCTCGACTTTTGTCTAGTCTCAAATTTAAACAATAATTATCACGAAATAATATTTAAAAATAATAAGATACTACTAAATGTTGCTAAATAGAAGTAAATTATAACTTTTTAAAATATTATTGATGAAATTAATTATTGAAATGGGCAATGTCGTGTATCCATTAAAGAGAAATTAACTATCCTTGTTTTTACACATATATTCTTTCATCGAAGGAAAATTAGCATGAAAAATTCTCACGGGTAAAAACCTCGGTCTTTGGTAGCAGATTGATCGCTTCGGAGATATAATATAATGAAACGGCGAGATTTTTCTCACCGCACTCGATAAAAGAGAAATATACGACGTGTCAAGCTTATTTTTATTGTCGATAGCGGACTGGCAACCGTTTTAACAAAATCAACAAAAATGTTGTGGCAAGCTCAGTGGGTCGAGGAAAAAAGAAGAAAAATAAGAATGAGAGAGCGGTTCGTCATGGCTGAAACGAGCGGCGGTGAACGTTTAGCCACGACCATTGAGACATTCCTCGTGCACGCGCGTTCCGAGGATAAGAGAACTTTGTCGAATATCTCGTCTCTCGTATGGAAGAGATGAGAAGCCAGCAGCAGGAAGAAAACACTCGAAGGTCACCGAGCAACAACGGACAGGCCATCGGAATGTTTTCTTAGGTTCTTGCTGGAGCTTGCCTCCAAACGAGTTCTTTTTTTTTTTCGTTTCCGCCGTACTATACGTACCGAGAGACAAGAAATCGCGCAAGACACTTCTGAAATGGGACACCATTTAGAAACACGTGTTTCGTGGATCAACGACGAGATATGATCCAATAAAAAATTATTCTCCATTTGATGGGAAATGACATTTTTTTCAATCTAGATAATTTCTCTTTTGAGTTTGACAAAAAATATGAAATTGTTACACTGTATTTAATCCAATGTCCATCAGAATGTAATTTAATAGAAAAGTACATTTCCGCATTGTTGATTCTTTTGTCAGCTATAGCAAAAGCGTCAGAGTCCATTAGATCAATGTTTTTGCAGACGTAATTGAATCAAAACTCAGTGAACATATCATATCCAGAGTGTAAATAAAATATAGTGACGAATTATTGTGCTAGTACATTTTGAAAAATAATAAGCCATCCGTCTGAAAGCTAAAATAAAACAGTTTGTGGAATTTGAATAATGAGTTGAGACAAAGGTCATTTACGAAAAATCTAAATGATTATTTTCGTCAATTATTAACATGCAGTTATTACACGCATCATATACATATGTTCTACAGGCATAACTATATATACCTCTGTATAATTAGAAGAGACGTTTCGAAGTAAAGTAAAAAACTAGTTTATTGTTTTCTATACTATAATTTACAAAATTACGAAAAGTGATCAACAAATTTAATGAGATCGTTGACGATTATTAAAAAACAGTTCTTGAGAAACAAAACTCAAAATACAAATTTATTCAAAAGACATTTTTAACCGTTTACCTTATCAATAAAAATTGAAATTTTGGATGCGTAAAGAAACGTTTATCGACGATTGGCTGTACGTCTGCCAGTTAAGCCAATGGGACGTTTGGACGTCTAGATTTAGAGGGAGGGAGCGAGGACAGCGCGTTCGCGATTCACCGTACGTTCACGTTTCACATTAACACCAAAGTTATGGCCAGGAAACTCGTTGAAAAAAGAGGAATAGAATAGAGAAAACAAGGAACAAATGGAGAAAATAAGAGTTATCGTCGCCGACATTGGGAAAAACGTGGAAAAAGTGCGTGAAGGGCTTCGATAATAGCGACGGGACACGTTTTCCTCTTTGCTCGAGCTAACCGCGACGGATGTGAGCCGTGGAGAATTCGATCGTTAGGGATGGCGCGATAAATGGCTCCGTGAAGAGAATCGAGAGGAGAAACGGATGCGTGCTTGCAGTAGCTAAATGAGAAGGGAAGAAAAAGCATAAACGAGGAGAGGAGATAGATCATGTTCATCATATCCTAATCAAACTTTGAGCCAACAATAAAAATGAAGTAAATAAAATGCAAGCAAAATAATTAAAATTTAAAATCAAGAGTATTTTCAAAATATTATATGTATAACAACCAAATTTTTTTTGAAACTGGCTTTAAAAATGTTTAAAAATATATATGTATTTAAAGAAAAATTGTCCACTATCGTGCTGGAAAATTTGATTGCGACAATACATTTGTTACGAATTATTTTGTAGAATAAAAAGGTGAACAAGGCAAATTTTAACGATTTTTCAAATATTATAGAAACAAATAAAAATTTATGTAGAAATTATCCTAATATAAGGAATGCGGAAAAAAAAGAAATAACAAATTTTATTTGCTATTTTATATGTTTTTATAAAATATGTCGTGTTTTTACAAGTTTTTTAAAAAATTTTTTGTATCAATGAAATTTTATTTTGTTCACATAATATAGTATTCAACAAAATAATATTAAAGATTAAAAAAAAAAAAATTCTTCCGAGGCGTTATTATCTCAAGGACTGCGCTACTTTTACAAATGAATAAGAAAATGAGTATATATCGGAGATAGAGGGTGAAAGGGAAAAAAGGAGGATCAAAGAGAACCTCGGCGATGGGGGACGAAGCTCGACAACACCTTTTATAACGCGTATGATGTGAGTTGGCACATGTTCATATTGCTTGAGTATAGTCATACAGAAGAATGGAATCTCGCAGATATAGCGAAGAAGGTGGAGAGTAAGAGGAAGAGGGAGAGGGAGAATAAAAAAGGAGCAGGAAAAGGAACGAAGCGTACAGCGTAGAGCGAACCTCGTATATAGATATAACGCGAGGTGGGACCGTGACTAATGACTCTATCGACGCGCTCGCATTGGCGAAGCTTCATCCACCTGCTAAGAGAAATATACCACGCACCGATAAATATTACAGTAATGTTTACAGCAATTATAGTAACATAATAATTATGGTAATAAATAAGATGATATTGAAGTAATTTCATTTTTTTTTTCATTTCATTTATTTTTGCTATCAACTATAATAAAAAGTACGACGGTTTTTGTTTTTTTTTCTTTCTTTTACGTTGAAGTGAAAATTACTTCATCACTGGCGGAATTTAGTGGCATTAACCATCGTGTCTCGATTTTGCGATTGTTTTTTCACGTATCCGATTGTCTTCCGAGTAAAAGCTTCGTGACAGAGACGAGACAGCGGGCACCGGGCCCGCGGAGCGTCGTCGTGAATGCCCGAGGAGCCCACGAACGAACCGATCGGATCTTTACCATGAAAACGTGTCTGCAAATAGGAGGCCGGAGAACGGGGAGAAACATCAGGGAATGCGTGAAAAGAAAACACTTGTGAGAAACATGAAGAATGAATTTGGAAGGGCCACGACGTTTCCACGCAAACATTCTTATTAATGAAAGTAATGTTTTTAAAAGTTTTTTTTTGTAATCTATCTTTACTCTAAAAACATACTGTGTGTTTAGAGAATACTTTATAAAAGGAGTTAATTTTTTTAATACTCATTTTTTAATTATTTTTACAGTGACATTTTATTTTAGTTCATACTAAATCGTTATAGATCTCGCCATATGCTCTCTAGACTCTAAATTGTAGTCTATGTAGTTCTGGTCATTATACGCCAATTTGATGGTGTTCATTTGCCAGATTACTTTCAAAACCAAATAAAGTTTTTCTTTCGTCAAATCGAGTGTGTTTTCTGATGATCCACTATTAAGGTAAGAATGAAAAGCATCGAATATTGTATTTGAAATCACAACATATCCGCGAAGAGTGAATGGAATTCCAAGGTCTTTGAAGAAAAGTTTGAAAAGCTTCATCGTGTTTTATTTATCGCGTTTTATTTATCTTATTCCTCTGTCGCATAAATTATTTCTTTACCGAGGTTCTTTCGAGGCAACTTTGTCTATGGTGGTATAGTTATATTATTATATTTCTACCTCCGCCGCTCCTTATTCTTCTTACTATTTTCTCGTATAATTCTTCCTCTCTCGTAATTCATCTCATGCAAAGTGCCCGATGCAGTGGCGAGGTTATTCGCTTCTCTCATCTCTTCATTCGCAACAAACGCTTGCCTGGATATACGCGAATCTGTGCGCGCGAATATAAAATGGTCTTTCTTCGAGCGTGTAGCACGGAACGATGAGGAAAATTTTAGTAATTTCTTCGACGAGAGTCTGCACAGCTAGCCGGATAACCGGCTGCTCCAACACATTTTCCGCTAATATTTTCGTACGTGCCTCTACTCGCGTCAAATATGAGGCAGGCCGGTGTGCGCGTTCACGGAGATATACGTTACTTTTTGTCACGCTTTTTAGAAAGAGCGCTTTAACGTGCACATGATTGCCTCGTACAATTACCCGTGCGTCGTCTTTCGTCTTTCTCCTCCTATCCTCTCAGTCACGTTTGTTTCGCTATGCTCTCAGCTTTACCATTATTATGCAGAAAATTTCTAACGTCTCAATATCCTCTATATATATGAACATTAGGATTTTTTGTTATGAACGAACCATTTTTTTTTCTTGCTCCTGCCCAATATTTTATTTTGGTATGTGTACAAATGATTTGTTATACGTGAGCTAGCGTTCGAAATTTCTCATTTTGAAACGACTATAGTCGATCGATTCTGATAGCTATCAGAAATCTTCCAGATTTTCGTTCCAATGAGACGTGTCTTGTAATTATTAATCACAGCTCAAAAATAATAACAATAAAAAAGTTTATTTGTCTATAAAATATAAAGAAATCAACGAATAATAAACGACATTCAACAATCTTGAAGTTTTTCGTTTAAATGAGACGATAAACATACATATAAAAATGAGTGGTATAACCCGAAAAATAATAACGATAAACAAATTTATTTATCTATAAAAGATACAAAGAAAACAATAAAGAATTTCTATGGAAAGGCATTATTTGTATATACATATCGCAACTGAACACGTCAATTGGAAGAAAATTTGCAACGAGGACGACAACTTTTCAAGAATTGACTCATACTTTTAAGCATTATTGTATAAATTTTATGCAAATATTCAAGAACTTCTATCGAAAGATGCTCATGCACTCCACAAGTACCGCAGAGCTGGAGAAAACGGATAGTCGGATCCGTCGCTCTCTATCTCAAGTCGTACGTACGTGCGATCGGCGAAGCCCAATTAGCAACTTATTCCCTATTAATCTCGTATTATAACGTATCTCGGTGAATAATAATTATTTACGATTCTCAGCCCGTACGGGACGAATAAAAATTGTACGGCGCTGCTACGGCGACAAGGCAATTTCGTTTGGGCCGTTCGTTTAATGATGATGCGCGCGGCCGAGGTTGCCCGTGTGCACACGTACTATATACGCGCGGTTTAACGAGACGAGATGGTCAACCTCTCCACCGGACGAGCGTACAAGAAGCTCGGAGAAAAAAGATCAGCTTGGACTAAAAAATACGAGGAATAAGAAGCATCGGGGAGAGTGAGGAGGAGGAGGAGGGAGAAAAAAGGTGTATTGCCACGGGAAGCGGCTACTGATGGTCCAGTGCTGCGGTGGCTTGTTAGTTTAAGCAATTAGCAATTATAAACAGTCATTACTTAATGCCCCTCGCGTATCACGGGGACCTCGATCTTCTCCGGCGTCTGCTCTCTCGCTTACTGCATAAATATAGAATAACACACACGCGTGTGTGCAAACTCCTGTTTACATAGCATGCCCCTTTTATATTTATATGAATCGGATTAAAAGCTGGTGAGACGAGCCAAGATATTGGAGGAAGATACGAATGTGCGATTACACGTAAAAGCTGGTCCGCGGAGATATCCGGGCAACAATAAAAAGACGGTGAATAATTATGTCCGAGTTTGTACCGGCGGAAGGAGAGGAATGGAGGAGAAGAAAAAGCGAAACGAAGAAGAAGAAGAAGAAGCGGGAGGTATAGAGGAGCGAAAAAGAGTCGTTGCAGCCAAGTTGCAAAAAAGTTCAAAGCCGGCTGGCTCTCTTCGCTTTCGTAACTCATGCTCCTATATATCTACCTTTTTTACCCCCTTCGTTCTCTTTACTACGAGCCGAGAGCTCTCGCGGGAATAATATACTTCAGAGAAACTCCTTTTCTTTCGGTATTCGCTCGCTCTTGATGAAAATGTTCATTTCTTGCGCAAAAACTACAATACTCGTTGAAAAATCTACTCTTTATGTTTTCACTATTTTCGAGTTATCGTTTCATAGGTTCGATTCGTGAGAACATTTTTAAAATTCGTATTTGTATCCTCGTGTATTTACACATTCGTAAATGCCCAATATATGCCCACTATTTATATTATTTTTTTAATTTATTGTGTTATAATTTAAATGATATAACCATTAATAAACATATAATATATACTTATTAAAAACGTCTTTGTACAGATAAATCAAAATGTGCATATGGTAAAAACACCCTTTTCATCATTTCTCCTTTCCACTCTGTTATTACGTATTCAGTTTTTACAATCGTTTTTGATAAAATACTATAATTTTGATGAGAATTACGTAAAAAAAGTATTCAACAAAAAAATTATGTTTGGCAATCATAAAACAAAGCGAAGAAATTCGTATACGTCCAAGTATAAGTTTGTTTTGAAAAATCCTATACAAGTATTTGTGCATCCCTCAGGCGACAAAATTTAAAGCTCTCGAGTCACATAAGTTAGTGCTCTCGAAGATGTGAGTTACGCCTTTCCGTTTATTAAGATTCCACTTGCGTGAATTGGAGTCAAACCAGTTCGCAAAGCCACAAACCAGAAGAAAAAAGGATAAAATAAGATGAAGAAAGAGAGAGAGAGAGAGAGAAGCGAAGAGCAGGGGACGATGTTCGTGGCCACAGAACCTGGTAAGAAATTTCAAGTTTCGTACGTATATAACACGGTTAATCGATTAATTAACGGAGGCAAGCGATCATCTTGGTGGTCCACAAGTAAAAAAATGTATTCATACATTCTTTTATATATGGACGCGGAGGAACATACGCGTGTGATATGTGTGTCTTCATAAATGCAAACACTTTGATATAACGAACGACATAAGCTCGTATACGCACATACCCAACAACGTAACCACCTTAATAACGACCTTTTTTTACATGGGCGTTGAATTGATCCAAATGGTGATAAGAAAAATTTGAATCAATCCCGTCAAGATTTATTCTCGTAAATTATCAAAAAAGAAAGGAAGAAGAAAAAAAAATACACGTGCACATATCGCAACTTCGAGACTTTAATTATCGAGTGAAATTGTGGGAAAAAAAATAACCGGAAAAAGAGGCAAAAAAAATAAGGTTGAATTTGGTGAACGAAATTGGTAAGTCGTCGCCGAGGACGCTCGATTTCCAATCGTCGTGACTCGACGGCGAGCGTCGCAATTCGCTCGACAGTTTAATACAGTAATCAAATCGACGAACAACTCGTGAAGAGCGGCGAGCGCGCGGCGTTCCGTGGGAATTCGAGAAGAAGCAAAAAGGGAAAAAAGCGGACGAGAAAAGAGAAGAATAAGAATAAGAGACGAGAGGAAAGAGGGAGGAGATGAGGTTCACATAGTAAGAAGTGTGTATACATATGTATTAGCTCATATATACACCAATATATATAATGCGCACACATATGTAAACATGAGTACATATATGTACACCTAATATATAAAAGAGAGCGAGATATACTTTACGGGAGAGAAAAGTAAAGCGATGAAGAAAAGAGAGAAAGACACTCTGCTTGGGATAGCAAAATCGACACAGATAAAAGATGAGAGCGAGAGAATAACGTATACGAAGAAAAAGTCTCGTATATGTACGTGTAGAAATGCATGCGGAGAAAGGGGAAAAATATATAGAGAGAGAGAGAGAGATTCGTGTGCATGTGCGCGTCTGTGCATGGACGAAAAAAAAGGGTGAGACATCGAGGCGCTCGCGCGCGAGGAGAGTTTATACGACGCGGGGAAGCCCTCTGGCGCTGGGCTGCTCGTGTATACGCCCACGTAATCTTGATTGTCGACACACCTCCACACTACCACATAATGCAGCCTCGAAAGGACCGCACGCGGATCTATCCGCTCGCAAAATTTACAGTACACGCGTGCGCACACCTTTGACTTTCCGCGCACTCACACACGCCCGCCGCGTCAATATACACGCATATAAACGCGTATATTCATCCGCTATTTACTTTTCTACGTGCAGATCGAGCCGGCCAGATACACTCGAAACATTCAGGTGGACAGACACGTGAGCATCGCTCTTCTATGAACAACAATACTATGTGTCGTGTACACGAAACCGACGGAACGTGAACACGAATTTTTATTTCCTTTTTTTATTTGTGTATATATTCTACTACATGTACGTTTATTTATTTAAGTAATTTGTGTAAGCTAGAAAAGTGTTCAACAATTTTTTTTAACGGTGGATTGGAGTTATTGGACAAATCACTATGTGACGAGTTATTAAATTTTTTATTACTTTCTTTCGAAATATACATATATGAAAAATTGTTTGATCAAATTTGTGAATGATTCACTAAACGGTTGCAGGGTTATCAGACTCTGTTGAATTATTATAATTTTGACATTTATTTATATTTACCCTAAATAATGTAAATAATAAATTTATTGCTTTATATTTTCGATAAGTTGCTGGTTTGAAAAACGTATTATTAATTTTTTATATTTAATTGTTTAATCAGTATTAAATATCAAAATTGTTTAAACGGTATGCTTTAACTGTTAATTGATATATTACGGTCAACCCGTAAAAAAGTGACAAATGACAAAAGTATGAATTACTATATATAAATCGCAGATGAAAAAATTTTCAACAATTAGTATCAATTATGAATTAAATAATTTTTTATGCGACCTCTTTGATAAGCGAAGGAAATTTTCCAACGGTATCATGGAATCATTAAATCAGAAAAATCGATAAGAAACTAAATCGAATATGTGCAAAAGTTTCGAACGATTTTAATAACGAGGCCCCATACATAGCCTAACAAACGCGAGGCACGGTTTCTGATGAAAAGTTAATGCAAGAATTTAAAAAATGCGTACATATGAAATATGCGCGGTGCTCAAAGAGCGTGCGGAGGGTGTACGGATAAAGTTGTTAAGTGAGATAAGAGAGCCTTGTCAGATCGAGTCTATAAACGGTGTTCATATCCGCAGCAGCGAACGATCTTTGCACAATGTACGAGTATATCCCGAGCACACGTATACCTATTTTAACCGCACACATATACCTATATGAATTATTATATTCTTATGAGATGTTTTGCGCCACACCCGCATTATGTATTTCGAGCAGGAGATCGCAGTCTGAAACAAGAAAGTGAATAAAGTGTACGTGTGCGTTATTTACGGCGTGTCATAACTCGCCGATTAATTTTTTTTATCCTCACTCTTTTTCATTTTCACCGCTCGCGAGATACGCGCAAAAATAAAATGCGCGAAGGTACTAATTCCACATGGCATGTACACGGATAATAAGAAATTTCCCGTTGCTCCTCAATATTTTTTTTATCGGAACAACTCGATCGCCGGTTGGACGTTCGATCGGCTAAAAATATGCGTTTCTTTTCCTTTTTCAACTCAACACGTTTCGTAAGAACGTAACCGATGCCGAGTGAAAATAAAATTTGTAATTTGTATAACGGGCACGCTAAAAGATTTATGCCAGTTTCTAAATAATATATCTAAATAAATTTTGAATAAACTCTGTTACAATGCGTTGGAATTTTGCGTGGTAGTAATTTTATGTGGTGTGGTATATTAAATTACCACAGCTATGATTGTAGACAAGCAATTATCGGGCGAGAATAAGAAATTAAATATTTTTTTAAAAATCACAGAAAAAACAAATTTTATAAAGAATATAGGTGTTTTTTTAAATTTTACCACAATGTTCATACTATGATATATTGGGAAGTACATATCAGATATTTTTATCTAATTCCTATACCCTGACAGAAGAATATAGTCTTTTTTTTTACTGTAACAGTAGATGTTTATATCCTGTTAATTATTTGCTTGATATTCAAAAATATTATTAAATTTTCATATGTTGCCATTTCAGTTCTAGAATACAGGCCATAGAATTATATTTATAAGACAATCAGTATGTTTCCACTTGATAGTAAAAATTAACTACATACTGTGCTTTTACAATTGAAATGTACAAAAAAATTGTTAAAAAAAAAGTATACGAAGTATATAAAATTATTGGAAGAGTATAAAGTGTGAGATAGTGAGAAAATGGCGAAAAGAAAAGGAGAAAGCGTTACAAGTTATTGGAAAGTGCAGAAATGTAATAAGAATCTTATATCTGCGGAGGATGCACCCTCTATTGAGATGGTATGAACTCGTATCTCTTAATTAACGCGGTACGCGCTACTCGATCGCGCAATCGAATTTCGAGATCTAAAATCAATTTAGATCGTTGAGTCGTGATAACCGACCTCTCGGCCACCCCATTTTCATACACCCTATACTCATTCCGAGAATTATCGTTCATCTTTTATTTTATGTACACGCGTATATACTGCAGAAGGAGATGCAAAAAGAACAAAGAGCCAACATCTCCGTACGAGCCATACCGTTTATTTATTTATTTTTCATCGTTTTATACACCTTTTATTTCGCAATCTCATTCTCCGATATTTCCTGGAAAAACTTTCGAATACAAAAAACTCGCTGACGCTCATTAATAAAGAGGATTCTCTATAAAAAGACCAAAAAGTTTAGCATGATTAAAAGATAAACAAAAAATGTGCGAAGAGATAAAAAAAACCTGCTCCGAAAAAAAAACGATGATGATTTATTCAACCGAAGAATAAAAAGTAAAAAAGGTATCAACTCCAAATTTTAGTTATATAAAAATGAGAGACTGAGAGAGATCGAGAGAGACACGCTAAAAATATATTCAGATTACTATCGATCGAAATCGCGAGGCAACAAAAGAGAAGAATAAAAGGACAGAGAGAGAGAGAGAGAGAGAGTGAGCGAGAGAAAGGGGAAAAAATGGTGTAAGCTTATATGTATAGGCGAGAGGATGCCATTCGCGGGGAATAAATAGAGCTCGTGTGGTATACAGGCGAAATAAAGGGCCCGTACGAACACACGCGTGTCCGTTCCGGTGGAACTCGAGTAACTTAATATTCCGGGCAATAAATAAGTGAACCGCGCTTCTCTCTACCCAGCTTTTCGAGGTCCGCCCTTCCGAGAGTAGCAAAAAACGAAGAAACAAGCCAATACCGGCCCGATGAGAGACTCTATATATGCGTATACGTCTGTATACTTTTTCCGGATGAGACGCGAGGAGGGGAAGAGCTTACGAGAGAGGGAAAAAGAGTCCAGCAGATACGCCCACGCACGGTGGGTGCATCTCCCGACCCGAAGGATGCACCCGCGACCCTCGGGCTCTCCAACACGCTAACTTTAACCTCATCCCGTGCACATATGTATTATGCATACATATACACATATTTACACGTATATGGACGTATATACGTGTATTTATGTATAGATTTATGTGTCTTATACACAAATATAAGTGCATTTCACACTTATACGTATGTATGTTATACGTATACTTGCAACACACCGAATACCTCATTCCAACCTTTCTTCTTCCGTTTTTATTTTCTCTTCTCCCTCCTCATCGTACACGCGGCAAATATATGTATATTTATACACATATACTTTATTCTGCTCCCTCCTACCGATCTCCCAAGCCAGGATTCACCGTAATTAAGTTATTAAGCATCTCGTCCATTTATTCTTATTTTCATCATTTAAATGATAATCGTTTTCGTGATTTTGATCTTTCATTCACAGGGATTGAGTTTTTTGCATTCGTAATGATATTATTGGAGTGATCGTGCTGGCATACTTAATGATCGGAGACGTATATATTTTGGAAGAAGTGAGAGTCTTAATATTGTGTATTTTTATAATGTTGAAATTATCGATTATATAAGACTTTCATCAGATGCAGAGAGTGCAAAAAAAAATATTGTGCGAGCAAGAAAGAAAGCGACAAATATTTCATTGAAAGTTGCTCAATTGATTTCATCGTCATGTCAGCACTGGCGTCGCAATTTGATGAGGTTGTAAAGTTTTGTTTTGATTTAAAATGCATATTTTCCGATAATTACTTCAATAACATACGCGTTTTATGACATGAAGTAATGCTGATGTTACGAGATGTTTGTAATTACTTTGAAAGTTAATTAAAAAATTTCCAATTTGATCGAAAAAATACGTTGAGCATTGCGCCACGGAGTCTCGTGATAAAATAGCGTGGCATTTATATAAATACATGTATAAAACTTGAAAAATATCAAAAATAATATTAAAAATTTTTTTTTTTGATTTTTTAATTTAAATATATAATTTTGTTTTAACTCGCATCTTAAAAAAGTTTTTGGCTTTTTATTAATTTTTGATACAAGAAATATTTTATATTTCAGATTATTGTTTGATAACATTTATATAGAAGAGCCTGACCACTTTATTTATAACCGAATTGAGAGATCAACGAGTTTTTCGAGGCGTTGATGATTAGTTTCTTTGAATGGTGACATTATAATGTTCGATGTGCGGTTGAAGAGAACACGGGGAAGGAGAAAACGTTTGACGACGTAAATGAAGAGGTACGCGCGACTTGAGAAAAAAGTGGCTCCGCGACCGCGACGAGAGATAAAACAAAACGGTGAGCCCGTCTGATTTACTCGACGGCATTGTTCCGTCGACTGTAAGCCTGTTCTATAAATTGTTAAAAATTTTCGGGCGGAGGAGCTAATCGAGACGAAGCAAAATCAAGCGAGAGGCGGACCAGAGAGATTAAGAAAATAGAAAGAGAAATAATAAGGAAGATAAAATGATGAAGACAAAACAATCGTCGGAGAAAGCGTAAATGATACGAAAGAGAGTGAGAGATCGGTAAAAGTATGACGGGAATGCTGTGAAAAAGAGTAGAAAGACAAAAGTCTAGGACGCTGTAGCGAAAGAATATAATGAACCTATGAACGTAACGGAGTGAGAGAGAACAAGAAAAAAGAAAAAGGCACGTAAGCCGCAGGGAGAAAGACAGAGAGAGATGGGAAAAGAAATAAAGAAACGGAACGTAATAGAATGAGAAGGAAAGCACGAGACAGAAGGAATTCCATGCGTGGGTATATCTTTTTTCCCGGGTCGTTCTCCCTCGCTCGCGTGCTCTTAGACAACGGTGATGGTCAGCAGGACCGCATCTCTATCAGCCCCCATAAATAATTCCTTGTGCCACGGACCGCTCTCCTCTCTCTCTCTCTCTCTCTCTTTCTCTCTCAGAGGCAGGAGTGTTTTTCGGTTTCGGCAAGGGAATGTTGTACGCTCTCGGTGAAGAAAGAAAGAAGGAGAGGCGAGGAGGGCACTGGACGAAAGGACAGAATGAAACACAGCAGGCAGGTTTGTGGGTCTCCCGTTTTGGTGAGCGTTTATGCTGCGGGAGGAAGAAAGATCGAGACCGAGAGGAAAGAGAGAGAGAGAGAGAGAGAGAGGCTGCATCGGTCTCGGGGAAGATCGCCGAGATCCGGAGGACCGGTCTCCCGAACAGTCTCAACCTCTTTCCTTCATATAACCATGATAATCAATATATCTCGACGCGCGCACACGCTCCAACCTCGGCGCATTCTGCATCCGTGTATATATAGCTATGGATCGACTGATAAAACCAGAGAAGCGTATCCTACGTTATTTAACGCTTCGAACACTCTCAGCGTCGCGGCCTTCTGACTTTTAGCGGCGAACCCGTCTGTGGACACACGCGCAACTCCGTACAATTTTCTACAGGACATTCCACCTCCGATCCAACCAATGTGTTTCTTCCTAATTCTTCCCACAAGACCATTTTCCTGAATACTTTCCTATAAGGAGATTCCAAACTGATTGGGAGATTAGAAATACTCGCAGCCTGTGCATTCTTCCTCGTCAAAAAATATATACTTAATTAATGAGTTTCTTTAACCCCTTCTTTTTTTTAAAGCGTATACTTCAAGATTCTTTAATTTAATTTTCTGTACATTATATACTTATTATAATTATAAATTTATATGTAGACTTATTTTTAAAAATGTACAAAATTTTCAAAGTTTCGATCGGATCATCTTTCCTATAGAAAAACAATAGTTCACGTTTGCTTTCTTACGTATATATACAAAAGTTGACACTTGGAAACGAATTTCTAATCGAATGACAAAAAACCTGTTTCATGTTCAGATAGAATGGGGATCATATTTCAAATACGTGAGAAACGATTAATTTACAAAATCTTGAGAAAGGAATATTGGAAAATTATATTAACAACTATATATAGACTAATACACCTCTCAAAAAGATTGTTTTAATGATTTTCATCAGACACAATATTTTTTAATAACCTCTTGTTTTCACTAAATTAAAACAAAATCATATATTTGCAACTTATTATCAAAACCATATACACATATCAAATATATGATAAATTCGATAATGATATGTCACGATTCCTTGTTCATATTCAGAACAAACATATAAATTTTCCATAAGAAAAAATATGTTAAAGTTCTAACAATTAAAACTCTGATAATTCTGAAAAAATGTATAGTGTACCATTTTCAAATTTGATAACATATTTTCGTATAAATTCCGAAATATAGCAAATTATTACCAATTTCCAAATAACTCCATACAGGCCTTTAATAGTCAAACGAACTTGAAAATTTTTGAAAAAATAAATAAATAATGAAGGACCGAGTTGATTGGAAGTAGAAAGTCCTGTGTGCGTAAAAAATATAGGTGCTGGATTGAATGGAGTAAGCTTGTAGTGCTTGGACACACGTGGACCCTCTGAGCATCGGACTCGAGGCAGCATTTTCTCGTGCGCTCTCGAGATGCATATAAACCCGACCAGATCCGTGTACCGTACACACCTAGAGAGAAATCTGGGCGTTGTAGATCATTCCGACCTGCTCGAGAGATATCGAATTGGGATTTAAAAAGGAACCGAATGAGTATATTTGAAAAAAAAAATAGAATTCTGAGATTGAAGAGTCAAAAGAAATAAAAAAAAGGCATAAATTTGTTGTTCCCTCGCTGGTTTTTCCTGTTTCTTGTATCTTCGCGTACCAACGAGAATTTCGTAAGACAATCTAAGTTACGAACTGAACATTCTATGCAGCGTATACGTTAAATCCGTGGGAACTCGCAGCAAGCGTACGTTTAATTTCTAGAATCACCCGCTGCGTAAGTTTTTGTGACTCTCGTTGTTAAAGCGTCTTTATTTATTTCTCAATTATCCACATTTATATCCGATGGAAATACAGAGAATAGAAAAAATATTTAAAAAGGGCGAGAATTTATAATTGACCTTGAAAAGAAAGTGTTTACGTAATGGATTATGAATTACGCGAGTGCGGAGGAAGATCGTCAGAAAATAATTATTGCACACTTTATTATACTTCTTTTTTTCACGCCAGATAATTATAAGACGATAAAATCGTTCTTAATGATCCTCGTAGGAATTCTCGGGGAGGGAAGAAAAAAGCTTCGCGCTAATTACAAAATTAGGTTGTACGCGGATCCACCCTCGTCTCATTATTTTTTCATTAGGAAAGCTTCTTTCCATTTGGAATTCGAATTTTTTGTTCCAGCGTGTCCACCGGGGCAGCTATATTGGCTCAATCAGCTTGCCGCGAGCGTTATTCTCCGTAAAGTTTTATCATTTATACTCGTTCAAGGATATATATACCCTGCAATTTGGCACTACGAGCATGAAGTGTACAAGCTTTTTCATCGGTCCGCGCGCTCCCGCTCGTACCGGAGTGAAAACGCGCACGGAAATTCCAACGGGGGGGATGCGAGAAAGCAAGAAGTCCGTACCTCGTTAGTTGCCACTAATTACGAACTATAGCCTTACACTCGCTCCGCTTTTGCCTCTTTTCTTTCTCTCCTCTGCACCTCACTGCGTCTTATTCGCGATAACCCCCTCCCTCCCCCACCGCCCTTATTATTCTCCTGATTCTTGTGAAGTTTCTATATATGTATATTGGGCCGTGTGTACGCGAGAGACGGAAAACTTTGATCGAGGCGCGCGGCTATAAGTGTTGGAAGAAAAACACAACGAGACGATACTCGCAAAATCGAATTAATTAGGAAATTCGAGTTCACTCGATCCGAGAGTGACTTTTTGTTGGGATATTTCATTTGGAATTATGACTGCTCGAAGAACGTAACGAGAAGAAAATTTTCAACGACGCCCTTGATACGACGATTATTTTTTTCCTGCTCCGATCGAGCAAACATCTCGAAGAGCGTATCGAAGAATAAAAGGCGTACGTATAAATAACATTTATCTCAAATTGAAACTTAGTTCGTTTGTCTTTTCTTTTTATTCGAGTTAATAGATGTAATTAATTAAAGGATAATGATTGGACAGTATTTTTCGGAGAATAATTGTAGTCATGATGAAGAAAATGATTTGGAATAACGTGTGTGTGTGAGAGTATATGTTTTTTTTGAGTTAGATAAAAAAGATATGGATTTCGATTAGATCTAAGGAAGATCGCTGTAAAATGACTGGGATGATAGTTCAACGGTCGAGAATAAGGGATCGGAGGATGCATCGCAGGAGGAAAAATAAATAAATATATATATATATATATATATATAGCGCATCATTAAACGCGGAAACGATTAAAAAGCAAGGTCGAATTACCGCGCGTAATTCGATCGTTATCTCGTTTAACCCTACATCCTCGAATATAGAGAGAAGGAGAGAGAAGGGACTCTAGGGAACGCTTTTGACCCTTGACATGAGCAAATAATCACCTTACTTCTAATAAATCGACTAAAAACAAATGCCAATAGCTTATTGGAAGCTAGGAAAAAAAGATCGGAAGTGAAGAATTGATACTAGAACGGTAGAGGTGCTCATTCGCAAGATATCATATTATTCTTGAAAGATTAAGGTTGAAGTTGAGTGAAAATCGTTTTTGAGGTAGAATTTCTCTTGAAAATTAACAAAGATCTTATTTAAGGTAGAAGTCACCTGAAAATCGTTTTTGCAGTAGTTTTTCTCTTGAAAATTTAAACAAATCTTCTTTGATGTCATGTTGAAATGTATGTCAAATTTTATGAAGCTTTACACTCTAGCAATTGAGATATTAATTTGGTGAAAATCATCGCATTTCTTAATTTCTCATAATGTAAGAGCTCATGTTAAAAGTGCCAATTTTTAAAAATAAAAGTGCCTCATCAATTACCATACGTTAAAGCCTCTTTAGATTTGCATACATGTTAATATAATATCAAAGATAACCAGTATAAATTTTGAAGAAATTCTGTCTCAAAAAATTAATGAGATTGTTACAATAGTTCTTGATAAATATACAGGGACTGCACGAGTTATGTAAATTTTGAAAATTGATATACATACGTATACGAAAATATTTTTTAAACCGAATGCTGTGTGTTATATTTACGCGCCATTTAGCTCAAAAAAGAGCATAAAAGCATAAGATTGAGAGATTTTTATCGAGAGGTCTGATTGTATCCTCTCTGCGTTCGTTCGTCCAGGAGAATTCACGGGAAGGACCAGAGGCTCCGACTCGATCGAGCTAAGAACAAAGTCGAAGATGCTTTTACTCCTGGTCTTTCTCCGTCTTTGGACACCATCTTTACGTTTACTCGCGTTTCTGTGTACGTCTCGTCCGTTGCGCAAAGCAAAAGCCATCGTCGTAAGATAAGGAAAAAAAGCGAAGAGAATAAGGGAGAAAGAGAGGGTTCGGAGAGAAAAGAAGAGTGAAGAAGCACTTCGATCTTGGCGGAAACAAAGTCAGCGTGCTGGAGGTCTTTATTTCATCGCAGAGGCGAATCACGTCCACGACGGAGATAGACACCGTCTCCCAACAAATATCAATGTATGCATCCGCACATATGAACACCGATTACGTATACGTATAGGTCATTTCAACGGACACACATCGAGAGCTAAGAAAAAAAGATAAAGTTTTATTCATCTGTTTTTTTTTTAATATATTCAATCTTTCTTTTTTCCTTACTTCCGTTCTTCCTTCTGTTACTCCTCATCGTCTCTCTTCCTTCTACGTGAACGAAAGTACAAATCTTTTTATGTACTTTTAATTCACAATTTTTCGATAATGATGGCGGAGCGATGTACGAAAATATTTATTTAGTTATTTTGTTACATCACTTTTCGTTCAAATCTTTGTCCACTAATTAATTTTTATTTTTAAAAGATACACCTAAGTAATAATCACTGCATGAAATACTAAAAAAAAACCTTTTGTCTATAACATTAATTTTTGATCAAAGAAAGCAAAACTGACATAATTATTTTATTTTTTTAAATGTTTTTTGTTTCCAGCGTCTGATGTTTGTTTTTTGGACAAAAAATGTCGGCAGTGGCAAATAACTTGTTCGGGACTGTAAGGAAGAAGCTTTCGCTCGCGAGACCGAAGCGAAACAATGAGCGAGAAAGAAAGGAGGAAAAGAAATGTGTGTAGCAAAGAGGAGAGACTATGACGACGACGACGACAACGACGAGGATGAGGAAGAAAAAGAAAAGTAAAAAGGGAGAGCCGAGAGAAGATTGAGCAGGGAAGGAGGTGGGTGGGGGGAGCAGGGAGAGAAGAAGAACGAGGAGGAACCGAGAGAAGGAGAAAACTGGCCCTCGCTAACAAAGAGATGTCTACCCGGACTATAAGCGCGAGGGTGTGTGTTCGTTCGTGTGGGCATGTCTGCACTGGAGCATCTCCTTGGTCCTCGAGTCCACACCAGGAATCACCAAAAAAAACAGTCATCTCTGGTCCAAGGATTCGCACACAAGAGTAAATGGATATATACATACACATTTTTCTCGAGTCTACTCCCACACGATTGCATAACTTTTTTGAGAGTGCATAACCACTGTTTTTAAAATCATGAGAAATCACGACAGTTTTGCTATATATCATCGTTACCAAAAGCTGATTTATTGAAAGAAAAATAGATTTTGCTGTATAAAGTGACAGGATTAAATATTTTTCATTTAGAACCTGTTATAAATTATTTTGTTTCACTATATCTTCTCTTTAGTAATTACTTATTGCCGTGTACCATTTTACATTCTTTTATCTAATTGAGATAGACAAAAATTCAAAATGAAAATGTTTTAAGTAAATTCTTTATAAAACTCTAATTACTAACTTGCATAAAATCACATATCATTTGTATCACAGCCAATAGAGGTTCCAAGCAACTTTAAAATAATCGAACTTTAAGATAATTCATGTTAATTGATGTTTTTTAAAATATGTGAATTGTATATTAGAAAAAAAAATGTTTATCTTGAATGACCATACAGAGATTCGATGGAAAAAATGCAGCGAAGATATTTCAACGCTGTCGGACTGTAAAAGGTACGTACAGAATGAAAGGATTCAAAAGACAGTCGCCCACGCGAAGTTGGTGAAGCCTCCGATACAACGAGACTTTCAATGAATTGAGACGTTTGAGGGTTGACTCTTTTTATTTTTTCTTTATCTTCGTATTTCTCATTACTCATTTTACTCATTTTACTCTGTAATAAAAACAGAGATTTTCTCTCCCTTGGTTCTTCTCTGAAAAAGAACTCCCTCAGATATTATCAATGCTATTGTTATTATCATTACTATTATTCAAAGTCTTAAAATCGGATTTAAAATAAATTTGCATATTTACTTTCACAAGTTTTAGTTAATTTTTTCTTGTTGTTACATATTTTAACAAATGTATAAGAAGAAGTATATATGTATATGACGTAAAACGATCTACAATGTAATAAGTTATTGGTTTATCGAGATTTGAACCAGTTTCAAAGATAAGCCAAGTTATGAGCTTGTAGATATGCAGGAGTTGCTAATCGATAATTACGTAAATTCATGCAACCGGAAAGACGAAGTTATCTTTTAAAGTCGTAAAAGGCTACATTAGTATTTATGAAAAGAAAGTTGAAGAAAGCTTACTTCTTTCTCCACAAAACTTCAATGTACAAGTGGTTTATTGATTTTTTTAAAATGCTTTTAGAATTGTAAAAAATCATTAAACTTTTTATATCCATTAGATTTATATACGGAGCAAATATTGAAGGAAATTTTAGTATGTTTTATTGCACTTTTGGTAACAGTTTAAACATTTTGAGGATTTTTTAAATATAGGATATATAGTTATTTTGATTACAAAGATATCGTATTTTTTAAATGAAAAATACTCAAAACTTCCAAACCGCTGTATCAAAGTTCTACAAGACTTAATTATTTTTCATTCAGTTGATCTGCAAAATTAATGGAAATTGAAAGAGAATCTCTTATTACTCGGAAGTTCTTTTTAATTCATGGACCGAGTTCCGGACGAGTGCCCTCTTTTTATTTATCAAGACGAAACTCTTTCTCTCTTTCAGAATCTTTCTTTTGGACGTTCGTGGAAGATCGTTGCCGCTAGAGAGAAGAAGAGATTTTGGATTGAGGCCTCGGTTAACTATACACGGAGGAAGAGAGACGATCGACGACCTGGCTAAGAAGAGAAAAAGAGAGAGATGAGGAGAAAGGAGGAAGGAAGAAAAGTTGGGTACGATGAGCGGGATGAGCCGGCGAGCCACCTGAACGATCTCTATTATATCTTCTCTACAACAGCGAGGATATTCTAAGCCCGAATCTCTCTCTTACAGATCCCTACCGACATCGGCAAAAAATCAACAATGCCGCGCCTCTACTCCATTCTTAAAACCCTCTCTCCCATCGAACGATCCTTTTTTTCTCTCTCTCTCAATCTTCGATTCCGTGAATCCTCTTTTTGTTTCTCCTCGAGAAAGCCAATTTTCACGTTTATATAAAATTCAATTAAAATAATCTGTCCAAATTTTTTGTTTTATTATCTCAAACCAATGTTTTTCATCCTTTTTTGTTATTCGAAGAAATAAATCAACTGTATATTATTAATCGACAGTTCGAACTTAATAATTCGTGATACAATTTTAACAAGTATAGCAAATTTTTATAAGTGAACATCAGATGAGACATGGAATTGTTGGTAAATTATTTTCAAATTTGACACAATTTTTCACATAACTTAGAATAAAGTGCGCCAATAAGTAATGAAAGCAGGCTAATGATTTTTTGTTTATTTTTAAAAATTATACACGTCAAGATAGTGAAAAAAAGAAATAAAATCATATATAATAGCCAAGATATTAAAACAATAGCGTTAATATTTATAATAAAAAAATTTCTTCTTATAAAGATAGTCAATCAACTATATTGAGTAGCGACAACTCTTTGTTGTTCTAATTGTAGAAAGCAAAAAATATGGAAAAAAGCCATTAACACCGAAGCTGATTGTAGTTTTTGTATTTTCAGGGTGTCTGCAACTTTTTTCGCATTCGGAAATATATCTGAAGAAGAAGAAGGGAGAGAGAGAGATCAAGAGAGAGAGAGAGAGAGAGAGAGAGAGAGGCGTGGATCGGAGGAAATGCAAAGTGAATTCTTATACAAAGAGAGAAAAGAGGGAGGAAAAAATGGAGAAGGAATAAGGAATCTTTGGCTGTCTACTTGAGATACATGTATCTCGGAGAGCGAGGAAGGGAGAGAGCAGCCGGGAGGACTCAAGCTGCTGGCCACGTGGGTCGACGCGGAATCGAGGGTCGCGTGCGTAAATGTATTTATAGCTTCTCGTCTAGCACAAATATCGAGACGCGTTCGTGTGCGAGAATAAGCCAAATGCGTGTGAGTGACATTTGTGTGCAAGATGGGACGTCGCCCCGAAGTACGTGCATGCAAGTGCAATGGAAATCATCAGCAAAGATCACCAATCTTCCGAGAGATACTCGCGTCTTTAATTAGAATTCATTTCCGTTTTGTGCGTGCCGAGAGCCTTGGATTTTAACAAAAAGAAAAAAAAACATTTAAAAAAACCAAACCAAAGCTGAAGTTAAAAAAAATTTTGAGCACTTGAATTTACCTCAAAATATTCATATTTAATTCACTGATTGACACTTATTTTTTAATCAAGGATCGATTAAAATTGTCACAAATTTTTTAATTGCAGAACTATCACGAAAAAAAAATAAATTCATTAAAAAATTTAACAAAAATACATAATATTGTCGCGTAAAACAGTGTTTGTCTCACCAAAAAAGATTTAACGTACTCTGTCACCATAAGCCTTGCGTTATTCGTCAAAAATTGTAGCTCGGGCATGAAGAATGTTAAAAAATAAGTCCAACTGTGCACTCGTATAAAGTGTGTTCCGACGTATTTACTAAAACATTCATTATAATTTAGAGTGGAGCACAACAAGCTCACTGTGCGAAGCCGATTATTTGACAAACAAACAGTAATAAAGTTTGGAATGGTTGATGGAAAAGAAAAAAAAACGTTTCTGGTCAGGAGGGGTCTTTTCTCTCAACGGCACACGCCTCCTCTCGAGTTTGCATGCACTTTTTGTTTCTCTCTACGCTTCGCGACAATAGAAACACTCTGCATTCTCTCTCTCTCTCTCTCTATTTTTTTGTTTTGGCGACTCGTTCAGTTCGATTTCAAGACCGAGAAGAAGAAATATAAGCAAAAAAATAAATCAATTATCGCGTCGAACGACAATGTGCGTATTCGCGCGAAATAAAGAGTGAAATCACGGAAGAGCGAACTCTTTAGCTCGCGAATCAAGAACGAAAAAAATAAAAGGCTCGAATTAAAAAGAAAAGAATAATGGTAAAGAGAGATCGAAAGGTGTGTGTAACAGTTGGAGAGTCCATGTGGGCGAGGAACGAAGAATAAGAAGAAAAAAGAGATTTCCTATATGCGCGAGGAAGTAAAAAGTGAACGTACCCCGGCCCTTGAGCTTCCCGTTGATCTCTCGATTGTGCGCCCCGTAACGATTAGTTCAAGCATCGTTGAACCCTTTTTTCTACAATCCTTTCATCGTCCCTCCAAAAAATCGCCTTCTTCATATCAATCCCTTCCCCCCTCCCCTCTCTCTCTCTATTTTTCATCTAATTTCTTTAATTGTTCGCAAACTCGCCGGAATTATGCGTCACTTTTTGTATTGAATTCACGCATACCTTGGCTTCTGAAATCTTATAAAGTATCATTCGATTCGTGCGTAGAAAAAAAGTAGAACACTTCCAAAATTTAATGTATATAAGTATGAAATATTTATTAAATATTGTGATTATATTCATTTCATAATTACTTAACTGCAATTACAAAAAAAAACTCACTTGTTGGGAACATTTTCCATTTCGATAAAATAAATATTGTAAAAAATATAATTATATAAATGAAAGAAAAAATTCAACTACGATATATTTTCACGATTGAAATATACCATGCATAAATCTGAAAAGAAATAATTGGGGGTCGCGGTTGACCGCAAAAACCGTCGTATCTCTCATAAGTGAGTGCACACATTGCAGAGGTTAAGGATTGAAGAAAGCGAGACACGGGAGCAAAAGGGGCGAGAAGAGGAAAGAAAAGTTTTTTAGAATTCGCGTTCGCGTGCTCGCGATTCTTTCTATTGTTCGTTCGCGAGAGCACTGTGGAACAATGGAAACAATTTTGTACGGTCTGAAACTTGGAGAGAAGGCATTGAAAGCGAAAAACAAAATACTCAGCCGAGAGAAAGAGTGAGGTAAAGAATCGAAAATTAAATGCGCCACTTGTGCCTCTTGAAGGTACTTTTATGCGCGCAAAAATAGAGAAAGAGAAAAAAGGATCGAAAGAAAATACGCTCACGGATATTTTGCTAATACTTGTCACTGCGATTCGATCGCACTCCGATGAGTCTTTTGACGCTCGATCACGTGTGAAATAATGGCCGATATGGAAATAGCCAACGAAGGGCTGAATTTCGTTGTTTTTATTCGCGTTTATTATATCGTCTTTCAGAATAAATGCACGACCGACTTTTTCACAATTGTCGGCCAACAAACACAACAGGGCCTTTTAACTTTTCAAGTCTCCTAATTTTCGCATATGCCAACGGATCCTTCTATTTTTTTTTACCAGTCATAAAATGAATAAGGTAAAAGGTATGATAGTATAAACATATAGAAATAAACATTTGTTTAATAAAATTAATTAAAAATTTTGTATTTAACGTTTTATGGGATAATCTGCAGAATAAAAGTAACGTGAGATTCTTCAAGTTACGACTTTTCGACTTCACTTTAGAATGATTTTATTTCATAATGAATATAAAGTATAAAAATACCAATTTCACGAGTCAATAAAAAAATTATTGCAAATTTGAATATTCAATTAGAAATTGATTTCTGAAAGCCACCTTATGTATGCAGTAATCTGAATTTTTTTCTAGTACATAATGAAATTATTATAAAAATATATTATAAATTTATTATTCAATAATTAATAATGAATTAATAATAACTTTGAAATCTTTTAAAAATCCACTACCTAAAAATTCATTTTGATTTATCATTCAACATTCATCTGACAATGAACTGCATCGGATCTCATATGAGTAATATATGTATATGTGATATTTTTCAAAGTAATTGAGTGATCGATGCTAAAAAAATATATATTATAAAAATGTTGAACAATCGATGATTCAGAATATCAAACAAACAATATCCAGACGTTATGTAAAAGATAATCAATTGCCTACTGAATATCAGCACCACCTCTTTAATGGCTGATGTGAATAATATATGCTATACGAGGAGTGCGAAATAACTCTGGAACAGTACACAAATCAAACTTTTCATCGGTCTTTTCTCTTTTGCGAACACGTACGCGTTGCGTGCATTCGTGCGTAAATAAAATGGATGCGTATCGTAAGCTCGGATAGTGTGAAACGTATAAATAACCGAAGTTAACTTTCGCGCACCGGGATATTCCCTCATACATTAGCATACAATCCGAGCGCTCCACGGCGGAGGGCAACAGATATTTTCGAATCTCGCTCGTTCTCGTGCCTCGCACGACGAAAGCTTCTTCCTCGTATATGCACGGACGAGATCTGAATCGTCCAAAAATCCCGTTCCAAATACAACACTTCGCAATCCTCGTCAATAATTATATCCCAAAAAGGACGTTTTCGCAAAAATTGAAAAAAAAACTTTGACGTCTTCCAATAAGATTAAACGAAGATAAAATAACTCTACGCGACGCAAATTACGATTTTTCACGAGAAATGACGAAAAGGTGCGCACTCGGAGAGTCACATCTGCCTAAATAAGCATACACGATAATATCCTTCGCGTAGATGAGAAAGAGAAGAGGGAGGGCAGCGGGAGACAGAACGGCTGAGGCGAAGGTATAGGGTGAGGGAGAAAAAAAATAAATCTAAGCGTGTAATCACGAAGATTCTAGTTTGGTAAAGATAATTGGGGGTTGTCCAAGTCGAAGTCGACTCGAGTTCTAACAGGGCGCCCCATGAATTTCTACACTCTCGCATCCGCAAATACACATAGCGCGTCTCTGTCTCGCTCGCATTATTATTTTCCTTTCATGCTGGAACAACGAAACTCCTGCGGACGGACGCAGAACACGAGAGAGTTATCCCCTTATATTCGCGAGAATCCGTCAGGCTGCTCTCGTGGTCAACGGTCGCAGCCGGTGCCTGCCCCGATCTTTTCCAATCCCGAGAGATCCCGTGGCTTATTCTCTCTCCCTCTTCTCTCCGCCGTCCTTCCTTTTCCCTCTCCGCCTCTCCTCAAAATTAAGAGATCCGAGTAGGTAATTTCTTCATCGCGCATTTCTCTCATCGAGCTGCACGGAGAACCGGAATCATCTCTTCCTCAAAGTTTTCGATCAGAATAAGCAAGAGCAAACAGCGAGAGAGAAACATAAAGCTTAAAGAAATTAAGACGTGAAATATATTATGAGTGCTGTCGTCATGAAAAAGATCGGCTGATGGATCGAGATCGCAAGAGCTGCAATATTATATTTGATGACTTAAACAAATTTACAGGGTCTTCGTATATTAAATAATGCGGAGAACAAACATTGAATATTTTCGGGAGATCGAGAAATTTTGGCTCACCTCTTGCTAGATTGAAAATCAAGGGGTTTGAAAAAAGAGAGAGAGAGAGGGAGAGGGAGAGAGACTCTGCAAAAGTCTCGGGTGAAGCTCTTGGAAGACATATACACTCGGACGGATATGCTGCAGGAGAAAAAGAGAGAGAGAGGAAAGGAGAGAGAGTTTAACAACCGGTAATTGTCCGGTCCAAGCCGTCCAGGCCGTAAAATCCAAGCGAGAGCAAATAACCCGGTTGGAGATCTTTTCTCGTCGAGAGACGCCAGAACTCGGATATACTTTTGCACAGACGCTAGCCTGTTACGACTTTTCTTGTCGTCACTGTATATATACATGTGCAAGGGCACTCGCTATAAAGCCGCTTATAAATATCCCTTATCCTTTTTTCCGATCGTCAAACACTCTAAAAAATGGTGAAGAAAACATTGCAAATTCCGTCACTGATTTTTTCACTTCTGATCTGAATGTATCCAATGCCATAAATTCATCAGGATATAATACACAAATTCAAATAAAACAAATCATCATTATGTTTCATCGTCGACGTTGACGATTCTTTAGTCATTTTTCGCGTCAGTTCTTCAATTTGATAAAGTACTATAAGAAAACAACTATTTAGCGATGATTTTATTTTATAATTGAGTATATTTTAGAATAGATTAACAGATTAACAGACGTCTAAGTCTCGAATAACGCATATTTATAGGCGCTCATGAAAACCTGTCACTGTTTTTCCTGCTTCTGAATTGAATATCCCCAATATACCACACCAATTTTTCAGTTCTTTAAAATTCAAATAACAAATATTTAAGAAGGATAATCTTGAACGAAAAATGGAAATTTTTCTTGACATTCAATATTTTGTGAATTTTTTCCATTTTCGATGAAAAAATTATCCGAGTCCAAAAGTTTCAAGTTGTTCAAGTGTTGATTATTCGAAAAATAAAAGAGACACTCCGAGTAGATTAAGAGAAAAAAAGAACTTTTTCGCGATCGTTCAAGGAGAACGTAAAATTTGATCGATCTGAAGATGAGAGTGTACGAGCGTACGTGTACATGCATGCTCGTTGATCATTCCGATGAGAGTGGGCATTTTCATTATTAATGAAGACGTGAATACTCGTAAATAGGTAGAGAAGCCTCGGGGCGGAATGCAGTCGCGTTCGCGGTTCTCGCGCACGCGAGAATCAACGTCTTTTCTCTCTGTCTCTCTCGCCACTTCTCTTCTTTTTTTTACTCGCCTCCCGTTCTTCTTTTCCCCGAAGAGATCACTTTGATCGACGTACGAGAGAAAATTGAGACGAGAGCAATTAATATTAGCCAAAGTCTCGGTGGCACTTTTGCATACACTTTCGGGCCCTTTTATATTCTCCCGCATAAATAAACATGAGATTGATATTTATTACGTATGAGAGTTGTTGCCCAAGGCATACGAAGCTGATCTTCGACTGTACGATTAAACGCGATTCCAACCACACTGTAAAAAAATTTCGCGGTGTTAACCAAATAGTGTAAGTGATCGTAAAAGGAAATGGTGTAAAATAATAACACCGGTGTATTTGGTAAAAGATGTTAAGCGGTGTTACTTATTGCTGATTTCACGAGGTTAAAAATCGATGTTTTCAACAATAGGAAAAGCTCGATACTTTTCTGAGAAATGAACATTTTTCAATAGATAATCTTTATTGTCTCATTGATGAAATTAGCATCACCCATTGAAAAATTTTCATTTCTCAGAAAAGTATCGAGCTCTGACCGTCCCTGAGTATCAGGTACCTGAGCTGAAGCTTGAGATACCAAAATATCATTTTATGACTCATTATCTAAATATCATTAAACAAATCAGTCCTCTAGTACATCTTTGATTAATCGAGTTTGAGGGGAAGCATAATTATTTCAAGGAATTATTGTGAAACTTGAATATAAACATTTTTGAAATATTGCCAGAGCACTTGTTACTTAACATCAACGTTACATGTACATATTATGAAAAAAATAGTATAAAAAATAGTACCAATAATGATGTTAAATGAACATCATTTTAACGCCAAATTTTGTACAGTGCAGCATGCCATCATAAAAATGTCTACCACCATTGTTTTTTGTTTCATTTTTGAGCAAGACCAAGTCAAATTTTTCGGTTTATAAAAGAATATATTTTTGCATACTTCTGGGTGGGTATTTAAGTTTGGCGACTAACAAGCTGGGGTAAAATATTTTCGAAAAAGCGAGAGGGGGGAGGAAGAGAGGGAGAGAACACGAGGAGAGCGCCGCGCGTTAAATACAGAAAGCATGAAGCGGCTTGTTGCTTTGCTAATTGGTCGCACTTTCACGGGTAATCGAGAAGACTTTATAACGTAAAAGCTCCGTGGACATGTACGGGCACAAGAAGAGAGGATTCGCGCTGGAATACGCAGCCTTCGCGTGGCCGCGAGCACACAGAGGGGCCCGCGCGGACAAGACGACAAGTATTCCCGCTGGATTTCTCTCCTCGTTACATTATTACCCGGATTGCTGTCCGATAAAAGAAAAAGAGGGAGAGAGCGAGAACAAAGGGGAAGAGAAAAAGATACGAAAATGTAAGGATAAATATAGACTGAAGAATTTTGCAAAGATTCAAAAAAAAAAAAAATTTCACAGAAAATAATTCAATGAAGTACTCAAATAAAAGTTACTTTCGTTAACTTTTATATATTATCAAAAATATTTTTTATACTGTTCCAGAAGTTGCATTCTTCTAGAAAATTTGACGAAGGACAGGAGAAAAGTATTTTACAAATTAATTGAGTCAGAGAAGAATTCATAAATAAGACATATATATATAGAGAAACGAAGGAAAGAAGAAAAAGATATACGAAAACGTGGGGGTAAATCAAGGTAGAAGAACATTTTGCAAAAAGATTTACAAAAGTTTTTCGTAAAAAACCTAAAAGAGTGCGAAACACTGTGTCAACTTTTCAGCAAGGATTAAATTTGAAGAATTAAATATATGCCAATGCGGGTTTTATGCGGTGACAAAAATTTTTTTTACCGATCCGGAGGTTGCATTTTTCGGCGCTTACTTTTTTCTTCAAAAACCCAACGAAAGAGAAGAGAAAAATATTGCACAAACTGACCGGGTCCGAGAAGAATTTGGAGAGAATTGGCAGAGAGAGAGAGAGAGAAAGAGAGAAACAGAGAGATTGAAGAAGGGGGATGAGGAGGGAGAAAAGAAATAAGAGGCGGCACAACGCACACGCTATGCGTCATTATCGGACAACGAACGCAATGAAATGAGAGAACTGGTTCTTCGCGTTATGTCTGTTCATTATATATACATATTTATATATTTTTATATACGCATTTTTTATACGCGGTTACATATATATTTACACATAGATAAAGCTCGCGGACGGGCATTATATTGTCCAGGCGAGTGTGCGCGCATATTTTTACACTGGCGAGTGTTGGTGCATGTGTGCGTGTGGAGACGATTGGTCTTAACTGATGCTGGGTGGAGGATTCAGCCCTCTCGCTGATGCGTTCGCGCTGCAGAGCGGTTGACTGGAACGTCCAGAAAACGAAAAAAAAAACCCGATGAAGGAGAAGAGAAGAAGAAGAAGAAGCAGAAAAAAGAGAAGAGAGATAACTTCAGACCTCACCGAGGCTCCTCTTAATAATAATTTCGTGTGTGTTCATCTCGAACCTCTTTGGCATTTCTCGCGGTGCCTAAAAAATCTTCTAGCTTGCCGCGTGATCCGCACGGTAGCCCATCGATCATCTACCCCCGTAAATTATGATGGGCATCCTTTTACTTTCCGCTTCTACCTTCGTTCCTCCCAGTCCTTTCTGTACCTTCCCCATTTCATTTCCACGCACACTGTACACATCAGTCACCTTTCGAGTTTTTTAATTTTCACTCTGCACTGGGTTTTATCAGCACTTTGAAAAAAAAAACTTTGTTTGATCAACGAGACTTTTCACTACAGCATGCAGTGAGTAAATCTTCAAAGGGATTTACTTTTCCAAATTTAGGGTATTTTGATTACTGACTGACCAATTAATGTCATTGCATTGATTCTGATCTTATTACACTGTAAAAAATCTGCGGTGTAAATCGAGAAAATGTAGGTGGTCAAAAAACCTGGTGTTAAAAATAACACAATCGACTTGCAGAAACAACACTTT